>CM052706.1:102792936-102930479 GCA_028551405.1 Uromys caudimaculatus | reverse complement strand
AAAAAAAAAAAAAAAAGAATAAAAAAAGGGAAAAAAAAAAGAAAGAAAAGATGAAGGACGGAAAGATGGGAGAATGAAAAAATGATGGGAGATTAGAGGAGGCTACATTCTGAATTTGCAATGCTGTATAACAAAGGAAAAAAATGTTTTCAGACCCAGCCGTCATGTTGCACAGGGAGCTTATGTAATGGTTTCTCTTTAAAAGCGTATTTGCATTAATGATTTTTTAGTCAGGTTAGAATGGCAATAAAAATGACAGAATAGCTACCAAATGGAGAAGAAAAAGAGGATTTCATAGTAAGCCTTGTTAGAAACTTTGATCATTGTAGCCTATGGGAAAATAATTTCTCCTTATAAATATGAAATCCTTATAAATATGAAAGATTTCTTATGAATAGCTTATTGCAATGCTACTCTAAAATAATCTGGTGGTGTGATTTCCTTTTTAAGAAAAATTAACCATAATTTTCAGCTATAATAGAGGTGAAAACAATTTACTGTTAATATATTAATATTGGCTTATCAATGCTTTAGTCACAAAGAAAATATTTTTAGACAATATATATGACTGCTGACTCAATTAGTTTCCTCTTTATATTTAGAGTGAGTGAATTCATTAACATATTAATGTATCAACTGTCTTTGTTTTTGAAGTTTATTCCTAATGGCCCTGTGTTTTTCTATTTCTTGTTTTTTCGTTTTTGTTTTTTAATCAAATTAGGTAGTAAACATTTTTTTTTCTGAAAGACCTTTGCAGCTAATTTACAGAAAATTATCTTTGAAAATAGATTCTCAAAAGACAAATGCCTCAGTGCCGATGGGTTTGTGAGAGTGGCTAGTGTCTGCATATGAGATAGGCACCACTCACTCTGCAAGAATCTCAGGGCATTCTATAAGGAGCCTTCAGGACAGTTGCACAGTAATCAGACTCCCACCCCACGAGGGGAGGGATGCTACCGTTATGCTAATAGGAACGCTAAAATGAATACTATCTTGATGAATAGGAAGACTAATAAGAATACATTATTGGGAAAGCGACTGCTTACAGTGGCAGCCATGGTCTTTTTTTATGTTCCCATGCTGACTCCTTAGCAAAGGCGAAGCAGAAGCCATGTGATTCTGGGCTTAGTGCTCCCTCATCAAGGTCCCTGAGAACTGCGTTGATGGGAGAACACCCTCACACCCACTGCTCACTTGCAAAGTTTCCTTTCCTTCCTTTCTGTTTATTTTTAATTGCAAAAGAATTGATTTTATCCAATGCATTCTGATCATTCTTCAGACACTGTGGGGGCTTTCACAGAACCTGCATATGTTCAAGTCAACACTGCGAGGGGGATGTTGACCTGGGTTCCCATCCCTAACCAAGAAGCTATCTGCCCTTGGTAACTAGCAAAACCTTTTCTTTTCTCTTTGAACTGCTGACTTTATTATTCTGATAGTGACCTAAAACAAAGACCCACTACTTCAGACACTAATTAAATAGCATATCAGAGCCCAAGAATTTTTAAATAACTGGGGTCATCCAGTTTGATTCCTTTGGGTTTTTTCATCAGGAAGTTGTGTACTTTGTTCCCAAACAGATGCTAAGGGAGCTCCACTGGTCTTTTTGGGGTATAGTACAAGAATGAGGCAGGGATAAGCTCCAGTCTATTAAGTTAGGCAAGTTAGTCAGGCGGTGACACTGGGATCACAGTCTTCCTGTGGTATTCTTCCCCACTCTCCCCACCAGGCTTGGATAGCAGCTGCAGAGCAGATGTTAAAGTTGGCTTTCTGTCCAGTACTTTGCAGAAGAGAAGAAGAGACCCTCCTCAAGGGTATAGCTGCCTCTATGCCAAGTAGCTCTCTAGAAATCTCTAGTTAATCACAAGTTCTTCCTGATTCTATGACTTCATGTTTCAAAAATAACCCACTGTAAAGCATTTCTTTTATATTATGAAATAATTCAGTTTATTTTCACTTTTTATATGTAGCAGGGCTGTCCTAGTTTTTTTCCCACAGTAAAAAATTTAAGAGGAAGAACTAAAGTTTCTGGGATTCCAAATATTAAATAGAACTTATTTTTAAGTTCTTTAAAGTCTAAAGTGAAAACTTGACACGAATAACACCTTCTTTTGAACATTTTATTTTTACATATGCGTCTATCCTATTGACCTCCTAACTACAAATACACTTTGCCTCCCCTAATTCTATGGTCAGTTCTGCAAATCTTGGGTGACGACAGTCACATCTACTGAACACACACATACAACTCTTCTGCAGGTAAGAGGGAATGGGTGTGGTCATTATTGAAGAAAAGATAAGTCCTACACATGGTCTTAAACACATGATGAAGATCAGCCTCAGCTACTACCTGTACACTAGGGTAATATGGATAAATGAACTCAAGAACTCTACATAGAACTTGTTATATTTTTATCATGTAACTTCTTCATTGACAAAGAGCCACCATTGCAAGGCAGACAATGGCTGGATTGTTAAAAAAGAAAAGAAACATGTGGACAACCAGAAAAACAAAACAAAACACAATAAAACAAAGGACCCCTTTGTATAGACTCAACTGAAAATAACCAATATGTTTTTTCAATAGAAGATATATGTATATAAGCATAAACATATATATGCACACATGTGTATAGTATGTATGTATGTATGTATGTGTATCCCATGTACATGTGAGTATTTGTGTGGTTGGCATTGTTACTATAGCTCAGACTGGCCTGGAACTCAGGAGCCCTCTAGCCTTAGCCTCCTCTGTAATTAGCCTCCTCAGCAATCTGAGCAATCATGTCTATCATCAAAAGTAATATTAATCAATACTAAGACTGATTCTGTGGTATAGTATATAATAATACATATTAATGAGCATGTTAACAAGTTGTTGCTGAGTTACACCTTTACAATTACAAAGAAAAAGAGTATATATTTACCCAGAAAGTATGTCATTGATGGCATGTTTATTCTTACACATGATATGTATTTTACATATACATGTATTTATGTTCAGACATATAAGTTTGTGGACATCCTGGGCTGGACAAGTTAAGCTTCCTGCTGTGCTGAGTTTGCTCTATGTGTCTATCAAATGCTTGCTGCCACTAATGTCCCTCAGAAAGAGAGGAAGGTGCTTTAGATTATTTACTATTTACTCCCCTAAGTAAATTGAGCCTTTCCTAAGGTGTTTCATCCCACGAGAATAACCAGCTCATGGTACCATGGGTAGTCAAGGATGGAAAGGAGAAATAAGTAGGTATAATGACTTTGAAAAAGTAATTTTGATTTTAACTATTTTGATAAACCTCAGCATTTATTTATATCTACTTAATAATTGCCCATATCTGTCTAGAATCTATCTATCATCTATCAATCATTTTCCATTTATCATCTATTTATTTATATCTATCAACTAGCCATCTATCTAGTTATCATGTCTATCATCTATCATTGGTCATATCTATCTATATTTATCTGATCAATATCATCATCATCTTGACTCAGTTGTCTCTTTATTTAGTCTGTCATGTATATTACCCAGGTCTTCTGTCTGAAATTTATACTTCTGCTCAATTTGCCTTTTTAACGTCTGCACAGACTGAACATTCAATGCTCTGTTCATGCTTTGTCTCCTGAGACTTCCCTGACCACCCTTCTGGGCAAAGCCATTGGATTCTGTGTTTATCACACCATGTACTATTCATTCAGAGCTGAAATCACAAATAGAAACTCTCCATTCAAGAGTAATTTACTAATGCTTGCTTGCTCTTTGGAGTTTACACACAGAACTTTGGTACAGGAATTGCACATGTGATATTTTTGATCTTATATTGTCAGAGGTTAGTATACTACTTAAAACAGTATAGTACGACATACTTTTATAGTAAATGAGTGAATGATATTTCATAGCAAACTGTTTTAGAATAGCTTTTGACTTAATATTTGAACACCATCACTCTTGGCCAATCTACATATGAAAAAGGAAATATACTTAGCAAAACTACTCATGGAAGTATTCTGAAAGAAGACTAAATATGTATATTTAAAAGTAGAAATCTCATCCATTGCATTCTCATCCTTGTTTAATGATGCTAACTAGGTACCCATAGGGCAATGATGTATTTCTAGTTGGTAAGGGCAAGGCTGTTAGTGTGCTTCAAATGTCAATGAGCAGGGAAATTTCTGGCATCTCTGTAGTACAGCCTACATTTTTTCTGAGCCCTTTCTAAGCCATGTGATTTGTAAGTTTGTAATTAGAGCTTGAGAACCTACATTTTGTAGACAAGGCCTCGGGACTTCATATACTCTGTGTGTGTGTGTGTGTGTGTGTGTGTGTGTGTGTGTGTGTGTGTGTTCAAGAAAAAATGATTTAAAAAGAGTCAGACAAGAAATCAGAAGCTCCTCTCCTGGAACTTACCTTTTCATTTGAAAGCTTTGAGGATCTGGAAACATTTCTGAACCTTGTATTTATTAGCTTTCTTGATATTTTATAAAACAGTGGCAATTTTGATCTTATCATGAGTGTCATATTGGATAACCTTAAACACTACTTTGAAATCGATAAATAGATACTAGCACTGGGTGGACCCTCTACTTATTGGTAACTAAGACATTATTAACCTCATAATGTATTTTGCTAATGAAAATTACTCATAATTTTGTTATCTAGAAAATTTCTTCAGACTGAAAAAAAATCTCTCCAGGAAGGAGGGCTCTTGGAAGTAACACCTGTGCCTATTCTAAAATAAAACCTATGAACTAATTGATGTGCCAAATAGTACTTTGGTTGAATGGTTACTCTGGTCAGTCTGTCCTTGATTTTCTGTCTTGGATGAGTTAACGTTTGTTTTGTGTGTCTATGAAAAATCTCACAAATGGCAGCATATGAGGAATCACATTAAAACTTCTTTGAAAAACACACAAGAACATTTCATTTCTCGTACTGTCAACAGCAGATTCTATAGTATCGTCTAAGAGACTTACAGCTTTAAAATGGATCATTAGTATCCTCATTATATTTATTATTCTAATTGAGTAGTTATTCATGCCTATGAGTATAGGTAGAAGGAATTGCACTAAATTAATCTCCCTTTTTCTCATCTTTATCAGTAAACTTTGTACTGATAAAATATTTCACAAATGAAACACTCAGCCTCAGAAATTAGAGGTAACACCTAAGCTCTTGGCCTCCCAAAAGTCTGCAGTTTGACTCCAATTCTTATCTCCAGATGTTATTTTAGCTTCAACCCTATAATATCCATCACTGTATAGCATGCTCCACATGACTCTGCATTGACAGAGTATGTATACCTTAAAAGGTTAAAAGATGTCCTGATGAGGCAGGGACGAGGCAGACAGTTTTGTTTTTGTCAATGAAGGGTGGGTTTAGAGATGAAGTGTCCTCTATCGTTGATTCCCTGATAGTTACTTGACCTGTCCCAATATAGGAGAGCTTTCCCTCTCTTACCATTACATAAGATGTCCTGCTTCACCTCAGGCTTGTCAACATCAGCTGCCACTGGTACTAATAGATTCAGTAAGCCATGGATAAGTCAATCAGACTGTGACAGTTTACAGTTATAGATACTGATTCAGGAGTAAAGACATTGTCTTAAACTGACATAGAATTGGGCATAAATCTATATATACCCTGGTTGGGAGGTGTGGCCAGTTTCTTCTTTATGTCTGCAACAAAGGATTTAGTCTCCGTCATTCTTGGAAGTCAACTGATGTTCTTAGAAATCAGCCACACGGGAGGATGAACACAATAGATGGAAGTGTAGAGAGGTGAAAACAATTTCAGTCCTTGTAGAAAAAGGTGAGACCCTAGATCTGCCAATTAAAAACCTGTTTAAATCTCATGTCCTCAGAGCCAATAGATTTCATATCTTTTAAGCCAACTGGAATTAGATTTTATATTGCCTGCCACAGAGTATCATTTCCTATACAGAATAGCGGAGAGCTCTCCTTATTTATAAAGGATAAAAACTAGAATCATTCTCTATCTTTGCTAAGAGTGGTAACATTAACATAAACAACCTGAAAAGGGAATCTCCAAAAATACCTAATTAAGGCAAATAAACAGTTTGGAATTGAGAAATGATAAACCAACTGGGAAATCTGACAGAACAGCTGGCCAACTAGAAGCAAACAGCCATTTAGACAAATGCAAAATGCAGCGAAGCCATTAAAATGGTTTAAAAATATATCACTTTTGGATAGAGTCTTTGGAGTCTCTAAATACACAGTACTATAATCAATATAGTTCTGTGACCACAAATTTCAACAAAGCATTGAAAATGTATTTTTACAACAAAGATAAAATAGAAATGGTGTCACAAACCCTTAACTCAATAATACATTTCTTGTTATTGTACTCATTAAAAAATAGACTCTGAAAATTTGGGATAAATTACTATATAAAGGCAAAAAAGGCCACCCTTGACACTTTTGAAAGCTGGAGGCTGAGTAGACATCTTAGGATGAAGTTATTGGACAGGCCCTGTCTTCTTCCAGCAATAAAGCTGTGAATAAACCTGGCATCAATGAGTAAGGAAAGAAACATAGATTTGTAAAGAGATGGATGCACGTGTAGATTGAAGGAAGAACTTGACTTCTGGGGCAATACATTTGTACTTAATTACTCTGGTAATATAGAGACAGTAAAGGCTCCTAGACTGGAGGTGGCTGGACATGGTAGAACTTTCTAGAAAATATAAGAACCAGAGGGATCTATTTCAAAATTTCATGATTTGAGACCCTGGAAAAACAATTGTAGAATCAAAAAGGAATTTGTGAGAGGATAGGCAAGTTTTATTCCACTTTCCATTTTATGAAATTTTAATTGAAATACTAATTCTCTGTCAGTGTTAGAGTAGAAGCAAGGCAAGGCAGATGTCTCAGCCAGTAGAGACTTGAGAATGTTGAGGGCAGCCATTGTGAAGACTGTGATCTGGATCACTCTGCTGTAGTAACAATGCTGAATATCACTGAGAGCCAGTCTTGATGAACAAGTGAATAATGTTTTCGGGACTCCCACAGGTCCATGAGGTTCTTCCTGACTAATGCTTTCTTGTGGTGAGAAACAGACATGGTAGGGTTTAGCAACTGATATGAGACAGGTCAATGAAGTCAGGGTTTTCTTGTAGGAATTAAGTTTGGCATAGATAGTGTCTATTCACATAAATGAAACTCAAGGGAAAACTCAGTGTGTGGAAGTACCCAGTTCAGTATATTAAATTAATTGTCTGAAATGTCATGTGCCTGGTATGAGGTCAATACATAGCAAGCCAGTTCCAGCATAGAAGATCTGTACCTGAAAGAAGGACAGGATAATAAGATGCTGGCTTCCAGCTATCTGACATCAATGGTTAATTCAGGAACATATGTCCCCTTGGACATATAGTCTCAGAGGTCATCTAGCCTTTCCCTTCACTTCCTTGTTATATTTATTTCAATGTAAACCATTCTTTGTTATTTGCATTTGGTTTTAAATTTGACAGATTGTGTTATAACAGTCGGGGAGGCACAAGAGGTGGGAGAAAGCCAAAAAATCCCAAGGGCTTCACAAATATGGAAGTGTCTGGCTTCAAGGTGAATTGCTGAAGGCTTTTTCCTGTCTTTGTCCTTGCTTTAGTAACAGGTTCTTGAACATGGTGACATATTAAAAGTCCATGAAAATTATTTGCTCAATTGCTATGTCATATTCTATCCATTCTCATTTATATGGGCCTTAAAAATTTAATCTTAACAGAGGTGAATATTATACTCATTTATTTGGACATTGAGTAATTTGTCAGTAAATTCAGGAAAACATTCATTGTGTTCTGGACTCTGGGGATAAGACAGTAAAATAAAGTATTCCCATCCTTTCCTGATTTGCTTTTTGGGTAAAAAAAAAAATCAATAAAGGAATGAGTGGAATAGATTCAGATAGCAATAAATGCATTGATGAAAGTACAATCCTATGAAAACCATATTAGGGAGAGGTAGATGACATCATCGTGGAAGCTTTACAGTAAATGATAAGTCAGCCAGCTATGCTAATTCTGTAAGCAAGAGCTTTCAGTTGATAGCACCTATGGGTGGATTTTTGCAGTATTAATACATATGGCATGCTGGTGAAGCAGAAGGCTCCTGTGGCTGGAGGGGTACAAAGGAGGAGCGAGAGGAGAGGTGATAACATTGGGAAGACCATCAAGCACCAAAAGCAGAGAGATTTGAAGAACATAGAAAGGATTTCATATTTTCTTCTGAGTGTGACTTAGGTGCTAGGTCACATATGAGAAACGTCAAAGGAAAGAAACTTTGAAAATCTTAGGGCTGGCACTTTGGAAGCCCTTTGAAGATATAGAAAACCATTTTGGGGTGGGTATCAACAAATTTTACTAAAACACATGGAATTTTTTTGCAATAGACTTTAGTAACAAATATTAATTTTGACGATTAACAAATGGCCCAACAAGTAAACGTGCTGTGTTATCCAACTAGACTCACTAACATTTATCTTAAGTTATCTTTGAATATGAGACTCTGAGTCAGGTTGAATAGAGCCATGTGATTGACATAGATCCATGAACTGTAATCCAAAGTGAACCTTGTCATTTGTGGACAGGCATTTCATCTCCTTTAAATATGCCCCAGAGCATTCTTTAAGATATTTGGTTCTGTAGCTGTTTTGCTTCTTTTCTAAAATATACAAGCAATTCCTGTCAATGATCACAAACCTCAAGTGAAAGTGAAATTAATCAACCATTTGAGGCCATGGAGTATGCATAAATATTTAATGCAGTTTTACATAAATTCAATTCATACACAACTTTACATATGCTAACATAAAAGTAGCAAGTCCATTCATTGAAGGTGAAGGTGATCTTTCTGAAATAGAAAATAGACATTTCAGGGTCTATTATACATACTGTCAAGAATAATTAAAAATATTGAACTTGCTTATTTAAAATTTCAAGCAACCCAGATGCTCTCTGAAAATTCATTCATTAAGCCAGCATCACATAAATTTTGAGAACAGATGAGTTAAAAAAATCCTGTAGGAAAATACCATATGAGGTGCTAAAATATTCAGGGAACCATGTTACCACACAGCTTTCTATAAATCTAGTGTTGTTGAGCTGTCACTGCTCATTATGATTCTGCAATACAGATTCAGATAAAAAATAATATATAGCTATATGGTCTCTTAACTTTATCCAATCTCACTGTTCATTTATGAATAATTTATGTATACCTCTGTGATTTATTTTGCACAAACATACCATGAGGAGAATTTGGAATTATTATTTCAAATTACAAAATCAGGTAACGTGTATAATGCTGTATGCTTAATATGACTACAATTTTGACAATATTAGAGATTAAACCATAGGGAGATTGCTCTAGTGTATTTTGTATGGGAAGATACACATGATGGATCATGGCTATAATCCTAGCATTTAGGAAGTGAGGAGGTACGCTTGGGAGGTCAAATTTATCCTCTATCCTATAGCAAGTTAGAGGCTAGTCTCAGACTTGAAATGCTGTCTCAAAACCAAAACAAAAAAGCATAAACAATGGTGAATGTGTGTGTGTTTAATATACTTGGGTATGTTTGTTCCAATGCTTCTGATGGCTTTTCGGGAAATCAAAATGTTTATAAGATATATGCCCCAAACGGTGAACATGTTTCACAGAACTGATCAAATATTGACAAAACTTCACTCAGAATCATCAATTTCATATTTTTAATTGAATAAATCCATCATCCCTTTAAGGAATCTAACCTCATGCTCTCCTCCTCAGGCAATGACTGAGCTAGGGTAGAAAAGGTACCATCTTTGTGGTTCTCTAGCAATGTAGCCTATGAGTATTTTGTTATGCAACTGTAGGATGAAATACTGTGCAGTTTCCTTCCAGGGCTCAGCAGAGACTGAAAGATGACTGTGCATGGTGTCATACCTGGTAATGTTTTGCTGCTACCATCCAACTCATTTGCAGGGATGGAGATGGTAGACTCCTGCAGAATCCCTTAGATAGAGTGGTACTGAGGTTGGCTAATCTGTAGCAGTTGTTCCCTGTAGTGGATGGATAGCGCAGAGCCTATAATGTGGACTACCTTATTCATGGCAATATGATGGATGCTGCTTATTAGCTTGACTTAGCATTCTGTGAGCTGAGGTTTTAGGACAAATATCCAAGCATTGATTTACTGTTTTGTACAGATTAGGTGATAAAATGTTTTTGCAAGAGTGATTAGATATTTAAATGAAGTTTAGTAATAACAGTCTTATTTCTTGAGTTGGCAAAAAAGAAATAATTATAGGAAGCAATAACCTACTGAACAAAACATGTAATTAAACCAGACCTGTTCCTTGTCTTCTGTGATTAATGAATACAGAACCAAATCAGAACTCTGGCTGGTGAGCAAGATGACACGTGGGTAGAGATAAGTAACTTTGGTGATTTGCAAAAATCTTCGCTCCAGCAATATTTTGTACTTTTGACCTAGACTCTTTTAAAATTTAAGACAATTTTAGGGAAATTGAAATCATTCATAGTAGTTGGTTTCAATTTTTAAAGCTTATCTATTTTATATGATTACTCTATTTTACAACTCAAAAGCCTTTTCATGCTCTTGGCAGTATTTTAAAGGGTTTCTACCTTTCTGTTTGTTTTGCTTTTCACGACAGGATTTCAATAAGTAGTCAGACTGGCTTTGATTTCAAGACGCTCCTGCTTCAGCCTCCTTCTGCTGGGTTTATGTGGTGTGTTTTCATGATTGCCCACTAAGCTGGAGGCATAGTGACACATATCCATTTAAACATCCACGGGATCAGTACTAATATTTAACAGACATTGAGTAGTATGGTTTAAGTCACCCCATCCTATATGTGGATACTCTTTTAAACTTCACTCTGATGATTACACCAAGATGAAGGCTGTGCTGCTGGAACTACAACTTTTAAGTAGCTGCCTGGTCCTCTCATCTAATTCTACCTGAAATATTATTTGTTCATTTAGATTTTTCCTTACTCAATTATATCTTATTTTTTAAAAAATAGATTACTTCTGTGTATGTATGTACATATGTATGTATGTATGTATGTATGTATGTATTTCTGCAAATTGCATGTGTGCTTGCAAGTGTTGTGTGCGTATGTATGTGCATGCTTGTCGAGGTGAGATGCCGGTGCCAGATCCCTTGGAGTTGGAGTTCCAGACTGTCATAAGCTGCATGAAGTGAAAGAGCAGCTGAGACTCTGCAGTCTGGAGCCATCTCTCCAGCCAGACCTCAATGGGCTTTTGTAATTGACCTTGAAGTGATTTAGTGGGCACAGGAGGGAGTCAAAATGCTCTGACCACCTTCAGACTGCACTATGACATCGTGATTGAACTTGCAGAACAAAGCTGATGATACCACTGTTTATTTCAGAAAATATGTGATGGGCTAGGATCACCTGGTGAGTAAATTTAGGTCACCATTCTGCTCCTATACGTCATGAAGCTCAGTGGTTCTCTTTAACCCTGAAGATGATTTTAAGAATTTCTGCTTTCTGTAAGGCTGAACTGTAATCTCTGAGGAATGTACTGCCATCTGAAATCTCATCTCATTCTTATTATCCACCATTCCTTTTAATAATGTTTCTTTTGTGTTTGTGTATGGGGCTATTGGGGGTTAGAAGTTGACTCAGCGGAGTCTGTTCTCTTCTTCTAAAATGTGGATTTAGAGGATGGTACTCAGGTCAACAGGCTTGAGTGGCACATGCTATCTATCACCCACTGGGCCATCTTGGCAGCCTCCTTCCATTTTCATTTCTCATTTCTCTTTTCCACTTTTTAAAAAGTGCAGTTTCAAAGAGGTAACTTGACTTTCTCAGAGTAAGACTGTCCAGTTTATGCCAGAAAAAGATAAAATTTTGTATGGATCGTCTCTGAATGTGATACTCTATCACCAGGTGAAAGGGTTGTTATCGTAGGAATAACACTTGGTAAAGTTCAAGATCAGGCTGTTGAGATCCAAGGAACACCTCAAGCCAAACTCTGGGCTACGTCTAGCTTTGAAGCAGCAGTGACTCCTCCCTTTGTCAAGTGTACACAGTAGGCTTTTTCTCTATAGTTGTTTTCTACCAACATACCTCAGACAGTCTTCTGTAATTCATCTTTGTGTTTTCCTCTTGAATTAAGGACAGGTTTCTTTCTTATTTATTCATTAGAATGAAACTCTTTTGCTTTTTGTTGTTGCTTGTTTGTTTGTTTGTTTGTTTGTTTTGAAGATGGGTGCTAATTTTCTCTAATGCTTTTAGTTTTTAGACAGCAGAGCCAATTCTTAATTATAAAGCTGAAACACTCTCTACTCAGCCAGTAATGTGGTAGAGACTATGAACTCATGACTGCCAACCTTCAAGTAATGGAGCAACTGCAAGTTAGAGTCTCCTAGTTTACACTAAGGAATGATGTCTACATGGTCTAGTAGTTAAGAATAAAAAAGAATGAAAGACATCTTTGAAGGTACTTTTACCAAGGATGAGTATGATTTTTGCATGTTTACAGATATCATCAGGTGGTGTTTATTTTCCCTTCACTGCCATAGCCTCTCTGTCTTTTGCTCTAACTCATTAGAGAGCTAATTGTCTTTGTAATTCCAAATTAAAGATTATTTAGTGATACAGAGCCATCACCTCTGCCAGGTGTTTGGGAAGGCAGACTCCAATGAGCAGTTAGGTTTTCTTCCCATCACTTGAGTTCCTTGCTCGGTTAGGTCTGCAGGACTTTTGTGTAGTTTAGTGAAGATTCTGTCAGACACAATACAATGCTACCCCAAAGCAAGCTAATTAAGAATCCAATCCTGGAGCACATGAATAGAGGCTTTTGAATAGAGACTGTGGCGAACTTACCAATGTTCCTTTGTCTTCTTTGGAGTTGTGACCTGACACTGGGCTGGCATCCAGAACTTTTCCTTCCAGCTTGGGTACTTGCTGAGCACATTTGGTTATCAAAACTGGGCAGTAGTGCTCATGTGCACTTACAAGCATGTGCACTCTGGGCTTCAAAGGTTCCCATTCAGTGCACAAAGGACTTGCTCAAACAACCTCAGTGACAGTCACAGGAACCTTACTGAGAAAAACAGAAGGGCTACATGTTAAGTGGGAGGGGCAGCTGGGTTGAGCCACACCGCTACAGGTATGTGAAATGAGAAGAAAGAGGATGTCCTTTGGAAACAGTTCATGCAGATGATTAGAAAGACAGAAGGTTCTCTGGATGGTTTGCTTAAAGGGGTGTGGTGGGTCAAGGTCACCCTGCCAAGTGTTAAAAGCTGTACTGTTTTGCTTCTGTTCTTTTGGTACCAGGAACCACAAGAAGACAGGAAAGAAATAGCCAATGGTTAGAAGAACTTAAGAATTACAGTGGAGGAGAGATCCTTTTTGAAGCACTTAATAGTTTGTTCTTGTCTACTAGAGTCATGATTGTAAACATGTTTAAAGAGAGAACAGAGGAAAACCTATTTATTGGAGCTTAACATTCCTGGAGACATCATCTGGAAGGGATTCCTTTATAACATTACATCTGCTAAGATGACATACAAGAGATCCTGAGAAAGTGCCCATTAGAATCCGATCTTTCAGTTAATTGGCCAGACATGGGCCAAAAAGCCAGATTTGTCATTATGGTCAGTAGTCATTCAGGTTAAGGTCTAAAACAAAAGATGGGGACCAATCATGTTTCCTGGGCAGCTGCTTAAAGGGCAGCTTCTTTAGAGGATTCAAGAATGTACCATCTTATCCTGGAAGATAGATGAGATTGGAAATCTGCTGCGTTTGCAAGTGGATATTGGGCTGCTTCTATCATCTTTCTTGACTTAATAAATGACTACACATCTTTCATTGACATATCACCCCGATGAAACTCCTCACTCTTGGAGAAAGCTTGTCCCTCTATTCTGTCTCCCATCTTTGTTCCCATACTCTTTCTTCTTCCTTGTTCTCATTAATTCCATTTTCCTACTTTTTAAAATATTAACATTTACCAGATAACACCGTGAGGCTGGTAGATACAGTTGTGAAGGGGCTGGATGCAGTGTGTCTCTTGGCTGCAGAGGGCAAAATATTAAGTAAAAGAGATGATTTTGAGGCCATACCCTGTATATTCTGACCATTCTAGCCCAATTACAGTAGCAGCCAACATGATTCTAAGTCATTTAATACCTTAGTTTCCGTATCTGCATTTTGGACTGCAAACTGGTACTTCTTTCATAGATTTTGTAGTAGAAAGTCATAGAATTCACCTGGATTCATTATTCCAATGACTGACATACAGAAAGAAGTTGTTAACTGTGAACTGACTGTTTTTATTATTACAAATTGAGGTCAGGGCACATTCCTGTGTCAGGACTTAACATGTCACAAAAAGATAAAGAGCATCTTCCTTGTTAGCTAGTTCTCAGCCTAGCACAGAACATATTCTATGCTCTATAATATTTGGTATGTGCTTATACATGTGTGTGTTTGTACATATGTGTGTGTATGTGTGTACAGACCAGAGGTCAATGTTAGCTGTCTTCTGCAGTTGTTGTCCCTTTATTGTTTATAGGACAAGGTCTCTCATTGGACCTGGAGCGCCTCAATTTGTCTAGAATGGGTGGCTGCCAAGCTCTGGGACCTACCCCTCTCTAGCCTACGCAGTTCCAGGTTATCGCTGAACACCAGCACACCTCATTTTAGTGTAGGTCCTGGGCACAGGATCGGGATGCCCGAGCAGCAAGCCCTTTACCCACTGATCCATCTCTTGAGACCCTACCTTAGAAACACTTGATAAATAACCATTAAATTAATGGATGGAGAGTGACTGAAGCTGAAATGAAACAAGTTATCTGAGCTCTTTTAGTAAGACCTTGTGGGGATGCGACCAAGTCTGGGTGGCTAACACCTCCAGTTTTTCTGTCTACTTCCACTCTCCCTTCCTCGTGTGGCCCTCTGCCTGCTGTAATCCCATTATTCCCCTCTTCAGTCCACTAAGCTCACCATCCCCAAGGACACCAAATCCTTACAAGCTGCTATGTCCAAGGGTACAGATTGTTCCTTATTTCATTTGGTACTGTGGGTGGGGCTAGCAGGTGGAAGTCTGTGTGTTTTGGGAGTCTGTGTTTGTACATATCTATGCATACATGTGGAGGCCATATGCTAGCCCTCCCTCTCATTTCTCATGTGCTCTTCACCTAATTTGTTTGAGATAGAATCTATCCATTGACCTGAAATTCACTGATTCAACTATGCTGGCTAGCCATGAAGCCCCAGGGCTTTGCCTTTCTCTGATGTATCCAGAATACAAGGATTACAAATGTGCTTTATTACACCTGACTTTTAAATGTAAGTTCTGAGGCTGAAGCACAGATTTCCATGCCCGTATAGATTTAACTAAACCATCTCCATAGCCCAGTGGTCCCTATCTGTATGGTTCTTGATGTTCTCATCCAGGTTGTCCCTCTTGAAAGCCTGTTCTATCTTTGTCTGTCTGATTTATTTGGATGTTCTTGACAGCAGCTCTCTTTCTTTCACAGATTTTTCACAATCTCCATGTGGAATTTCCTCTTCTAGATTTTCCAGGATTTCCTTCCCATTGGCTTTAGTATGCTGTTAGTGCTCAGTCTAGCATATCTACCTCTAACATTGTTCTCCTAACCTCTGTGATCAAAAGACTGTTTGCTCACTTCTTATTTGTATAGGGACCTTTATCTTAAATGCTGTTTCCTTACTTAAAATGAGTTTCTCCTCTATCTACCAATTAAGTGGATGTGATCACAAGTGATCGTGACTGCATAAGTAGATTTCTTAGTTGGGGAAGATGGCGTATGATCTATACTTGACCATGTTTGAAAGGGAAGCTGGAGGGTGATAAACCACCCTGGTCCTGTCACTTGATCCAATCGGAATATAGATGTTGGCCACTTCCACATTAAAACTGACATTCACATCGGCTTCCTCTCTGCCATTTTTTATTGTCCGAGGATCACAAGGTCACACAGATTCAGTCTCCTTGAGTGTCTAGGTCTGTGTTTCCCTTCTCATTTCCTAATCTCCTTTATCATTGCTTGTTCTTATTGGGATTGCGGCTGTAGTGTGCTGTGGCTCTATGAACAAAACATTGGCCTCACTCACCTGACATGCTTTGAAGTTCATATCTTCATACATCACTGTGTGTTTACTTCCTCAGACACTACTTCTTCTCTGTACATCAATGATTTGGACCACAAACGCTGAGTTCCTTGTCATGGGTGGAGAAAGGCCTATACTCAGTACCGCCCATCATTGTTTTGGCATAGTAGAGACACCATAACCAGGAATGAAATCAGTCTTTAAAATATAATTTATTACGCTAAATCTTCATCTTTACATGTTTATATGTGGTAATGATATTACTGTGTTAGGATGGATGTGTAGGAAAGAAGATGGGGACCCAAAGCAGAATGCAGCAGGGTTCTCAGACGCTTCTGCTTGAGAATATCAATGACATGAAACACAGTGCTTAGGATGTTCTTAAAAGTAAGACTGAGAAGTCAGAATTTGTGTTTCAGAACAGCAGCACATTCCCATCCAGCAGCCTGAGGAGGTCTGTGTGCTGATGGAAATCACCAGCAGGCACTCCATATTTGTTGAAAGAACAAACGCATGAGGTTCAGACTTAATCGGTTGGGCATCTTCGTGCACTGACACTGCGCTCCATTTGGTCGGGGTTAATGTCAGATGTGTATGTCCATGCATAAGCGTACTGCATTCATTTCTGCTCTGCTGTCATTCTCAACTATGACTTCCATAACCCAAACCAAACGTGGTACAGAGAGGTCAATTACATAACTGACAAAACAAATGTTATTTTTACTGTTTAAAAGTTCTGGTCAGCAAACAATTCTCTGAAAAGAATAAGAGGAAAATCCCTCCTAAAGAAAGTCTAGTCTGAAACACAGATATTAATAATATCAACTTAAATCCAGTGTGGATATTAAGCATGGTTCTGTGAGGAGTGTAGAACACATTACCTCTGATTCAATTCTAAATCATTTATTAGGTTATTTCCACTGAGTTTGGAGTAACAGTGCAGAAATCTTTCCATGAGAAATATGGAGAAAACTCCCAAACATTTCCCGTCCCTTTGAGACTCTAATATTCATACTAAATATCAGAGCTTGGAGTAAATGTGGACAGTGTTTAATCAAAGGTTACCAACATATTTCCCATTCAATAAGAAACTTGTATCTTTAGGTTCCTTTCAACTTTCTTAACAATACACAAATAGATAATATTTTAAATCTAATTTAAATGTTGTTTCTTTGAAGTTGGCTGGGATCAAATTGTCTAGTTTGGTAGCATCATCTATCTTATGTTGAAAAAATATGTTTTCTTAAATTAAAATCAAAGTATTAAGCTAATGAGATGGCTCTGCAGGTAACAGTATTTGCCAACAAGCCTCGTGGTCTGAGTTTAATCCCTGGGTCCTACAAGACAGGGGGAGAGAAATGAGACCTACAAGTTGCCCTCTGACCCCACTATGTATCTTAACACTCACACACACACACACACACACACACACACACACACACACACACACACACACACACACACCCCAGAGAGCAATAACAAATTAAATGTATAAAATATAAATATCAATAATGATCACTTCAACTCAATACGCAAACCCTTTCAAAATATATGGCTCATGGAGTAAAATGATGGTTGCCTTGGTGTAAAAAGCTGCTTTGGAGGTTCTGTGTTTCTAATGTTATAAACTAATTTATAAATAATCTATCCTAAGCCTATCCCTTGGCTTAAGAGAGCAATATATAGTTTAACAGTTACAGAAGGTTGGCATTACATATGTGTAACCCATACATTGCCCAGAGCCCTGAGCCTGAAGATGCCCTGTGCCTACGGTGCTGTCTTACTGTCATTATTCTGGAGTTCTAAATAATGTTGACTGAGACTTTTGTATTTTTCTCTTGCACTGGGTCCCTCACATTGTGCATTTGGGCCACTGCTATGCTTATACTGTCCTTCCTAATCCCTCCTATTCTCTTGCAAGATGAAAAGTTACCAAAGGACACTCATGTGATGCCTCCTACAGCAGCCCCAGTCGCAGATAGAACATAAGTGTTGACCCTCTGGAGGTCCGAGGCCCCAGCTTTAGTTTTTCATTCTCAGTCCTGAGCAAACCTCAGCTACCACAGGCCGCAAGAACAAACAAGGGAAGAAATGCATAGAAAGTTCTAAACAAATGCCCATTGACATATATTATAGACGGAGTACTGTTTTCATGGCATTAGTTTGGTGTGGAAAGGTGACGGACAGAAAATTGGTAAGTAGGGAAAGATTAGACTACTGAGCTTCAAAGCTAAAAAGAGTAGATGCAACTGAGTTGATAAGAGAGGTGAAAGGAATGGAATTGAATGTGAGTTTAATTTTCATAGGAAGAAGTAATGCTGTGGGGGGGTTGAGCACATGCCTAAAGGCTGTTATGTGTATCCAAACATGTTATAGCTCCAGGGACCCATTCTCCTTCATCTCAGCTAAACACGTGATAGCTGCATTTGTAAGATGCTACAGAGACTTCTGAGAAGGCTGTGTATGAGAAGGGACCAACAGGGGCTTGGTGCTTGGATTATTATTATTATTATTATTATTATTATTATTATTGTTGTTGTTATTATTATCATTTTTTTTTTTTTACTATTCTCTTAAATGTGTTTGAGCAGGTTTTATGTAGCCAAGGCTGGACTTGAACTTCCTTTGTGGCTGAGACTGATCTTAAGAACCTTATTCCGCTGTTCTACCTTAAAAGGGCTGAGATTACAGACACATACTGACAGGCTTGACTTGGGCTTTCTGGACTTACCATTTCTCATTAAGAAAATGTTGAAAGAAATATAGAAGTTGAATGAAAAGTGATTTTCTTAATTTATTCCTCTGCCTCTGAATAGAACAAAAGGAACACAGACTTAGGTTCCCGGTCATACTAGTCAAGCTAAGCAAGCAAGTCTTATTTAACCCATGAAGCTTTCCTGCTGTGCCATTTACTGTGAGAAATAGATATATAGCATCAATTTATGAAAAATCAGATAACAAAATACTTTTTTCTCTGGAGTTGTCTCTTCTGCAATAATAGACTGCTTCTCATATTCCTTTTAGAGAATCAGTGCCTTCAAAAATATTTGTCTTCTTCCATAAGGTTCTGTCCCAAAGGTCTATCACTCTTTTCCCAGAAATAGAATCTTTCTCCTCATCTTTCATGGGTTTAAACGCCATGGCATGACCTTGCTTTGTCTATTGCTTTTATAGCACACTTCTTAAAAGAGTAAAGAAAATGGTGTCTGGACATAGATTCAGGTTCTGATTATATTTGTATTTCAGCACAATAATTTCTTTTAGGACATTCATGATTGCTGTTTTTTCTTTGTTGTTGTTCTAAAGATCACACACATGGTGCTATCATAATGCTGGTTCAATGAAATCTAAATTTATAAGAAAAGATGATTGATTTGATGCTACATATAATTACTTACAGAATATTAACATTTTAGATAATGATAATTGTGGAAAGGAAATGGGAAATAGCATTAAGAGTCACAACTAAACTTATAAGCAAAAATACGTTTTTGGGAGACAGATAGCGATTAAGATCCAAGGTGAGAGGGAGGCAGAGAACTGGATTCTGGAGCATTCTGATTCTAAACAAGGTGTAGTGGGGGTGAAGCTGCCACCCCCTTGTATCCACCTTAGTGTCCTGTTACAGGATTCATTAAGATACACAAGGAAAGTTATAGATCTTCAAGGCAACAAAGAGAAGCGTTCATCAGGCTGAGAGAATAGAGACTGTTGGCCTAAGTCAACTGCAGAGCATAATTTTAAGAATTATGTGTACTGCTCATGTGTACTTCAAGTGTGATCAACACTGGAGACATGAACTGCAGAGTGGACGGTGTCCTGGCAGGGGAAGGTCTTTACTACTCTCATACACGTTTTGTTAATTTATAAAACAATAATTTTGCCACTTGAGTGATACCAGCCTTTAAATAACTCGCTGTGGAGTTCTCAGCTTTCATCTTACTGCCTGGAACGGAAGACCGTTTCTCGTTCAGAGTGAATGGAGAGACTAGGACAGGAGACATGGAGAGTAAAGTTACTCTCTTAAGTTAACACTGAAACTAAGAACATTCCAGCATGCAAATTTACCCAGATGACAAGAACTTGCAAATTTTCACCATAAAAATGATCATGATAGATGAAGCATAGCCCTCAGTTCAGTATAAAAATCAAAGACTAGCTGGGAGGGAGAAACAAATTATTTTCCCTAGTTTTAGAAATCTAATGCGAGTACATAATCACAAATTAGTGACTGGATTAGACTCACTTCTAGGGAGACCTTGAGCTCATGGAAACATAAATATTCAGACAGTAGCAACCTGTTTGAAATTGCTATTGGTTGCAATTCCAAAATTAATGCATTTAATCATCTCCTAGGCATAAAGCCAAAGGCTAAAAGAGCAGAACGTGAAAATATTGGCCTTGAATTACGTTCTGAACCCTGTTGAGCTTAATTTTACTTACAAAGCAGGATATGTAGCTTGCCACTTAAATTTGCCCCTTAGAGTCCTGGAAAAAAACCTGGTTTCTCATTATCATTGTCTAAATTGTTGAATTCACTTGGAAAGCTCTAATTTTGGGAGGATCATTTTAAATTATTAGTCAAGTGCCCACAGTAAATACACATAACTAAGGCAGACAACAGCAAGAGAAGAAAGCAATTTTCTACCAATTTGACTACGAGGTACATTGTGCAATTCCAGGAAACTTGTACCTTCAGAAGGCACAAAGAAATCTATAGCTACAGGGAGTAAGCTGTATTTAAAAAGGAACATTTTAAATAGTTTCAATTTACAATAAGGTGATATAGCATACATTTCTGATACAAAAATTGGAAAACAGAAGAAGCAGTCTTGTAAGTACAAAGAAATACACATGGCACGACTAAGCTTCTCCTCACATACACAGGTCTGTCAGAATATCTTCCTGAAAATGATGGTGGGTTCACCACACACATTGTCAACATAACTGAAAGAAAGCACTAAGAAGATGTCACTCACCACTCGCCTCTGTATTTACTGTGTGAAATTCTTATAAATATTGAATCTTAAAATGGTAATGAGAAAACACTTCAAATGGTTAAAATCAGTTATTTTAAAATATGATCTCTTGCTATGCACTATAAAAGCGTCAATGTGTGTATACTGTGAAAGAATTGGAAGCATGCAACACATCTCTCAGTAAGATTGGGAACCGGGTAGGCCCCGGCAATTGTTCTTTCTTGGGGTAGTCATATGACTTGAGGCTTTCAGGAATCTTGGAAACTGTGGGCATACTGCACTTAATAACAAGTTATGAGAAAGGAAAGAATGAAAGTTTGGAAGGAATGAAAAGTAGGGAAAGAGGAAGAGAAAAGAAAGAGAAGAAAAATCCACATTAGAATGCACATTGCCTGTCTTGGGGAATACCACTGTGAAGGCAATGCATGCTGCTGCAGACGTCTGCTTCGTTGAAATGAGACAGCTTCATAGGCTTGCCGAAGCTTTTTTGGGTGGTGGTGGTGGCTCCTAATTAGAAAACACGTAGTTGTCATTTATTGCACAGTCTGTATGGTGACATTTCAGGCTGCAAGGGGCAGGGGAAACTCTGTTCTTTAACAATTGTCTACCCTCTTACATATGTGGCTTTCTTGGGTTTTGGAAGCTGGATTTCAAAGTTGGTGGTGAAAAACTATAATGCCTGAGGCTTCTGCTGGCTTTGCATTTGAAAGCTATATCTATATGCATATGCATATATACATATATGTATAAATATACACAAAGCTATATATCACATATACATATAACACACACACACACACACACACACACACACACACACACACACACACACACACACAGAGCAACCTTGTATCTGCCACCCAAGTGTTTCAGCAGCTATGCTTCTGAGTTTGGGATTAACTTGGTTACCTACTTGGTAGCCACTCGTTATCACAAGTGTTTCCAGTTAGCTTTAGTTTGTTTTTAAAGAGAGGTTTCCTACATCATCATCTCAAAGGCAAGAAAAGGTTAAGCAAAAAATGACAGAGATTGTGCAAGTGAGCAGCCCAGTGCTGAAGTGCCCCGTCCGTCCATGCAGGCCCTTCCCTTCATAAGATAATTTATGGTGATCATGTCTGCAGTCTGGCTATTAGCATACTCACCCCTAACAAGAAGTTCTGCCTCATCTGACACACTGTCTGCTGTGGTCTGTACCCTGCAGCCATATCTCCCAGCATGCATCAGAAGGATGTTCCTGATCATTAAATCTGCAGAGGATGCTTGCTGAAAGAGGGATGAAGTGCCAGTTTAAAATGTTGCAAATCTGCCTAGTTCAAGGTGGTTTAAGGGGGAACTTCGCATATTCCAAGGGCCCATTTTTGGCCTTACAGTTTATACAACAGTGTAGAAATCAAACATGCCCTGTCTTAAGGAATATACAAAGTTATATTTTCCACAATCACTCAAAAAAGACTTTCAACATTGAATATTGCATAAAATGATTTAGCAGCAATAGTTATAAGATATTTAAATATATACCAGTAACTCATAGCTTTAAAAGTATAGGAAAATCAGTAAAATTTACTTCTTTGCTATTGAAAGACAGACTTATTTTTTTGTGACAGAAACACTGTGTTGGAAGAAATAGCAACTAGTGGGAAATTAGTTATGAGAAGATAGCTGTTGAAGGGTTATCTCATGAGGATTTGTTGAATATTTCCTTTTGTACGTACACTGTGGGTCACAGAATGTGACGGCACTTAGGAGAGTGATGCTGGTCCCCAAGCCATGTGTCTTTATGTAACAAAGATATACTCCTCCCATAACCAACATCATCAGGGAGTGGGGTCAGCCAGAACCTGTGTTAACGCAGCCATAAAACATGAAGGACACTCAAAGCACTTGACTTCCTTGGAAGCAGACTGATTAGAGCCTAGATAACTAAGTGCAGTTAGGTGATCAATAAGTGCCAGGGAGAGACGCTTCTGATGCGTTGCTCGGGGGACTCAGTGAGGACCCTGTAGCTCAGTGACTCATACCAACCTTTCTTTAACTAGCACTGTCTTTCAACTCATATGTAAAAATTGATGCCTTTACTGTGATCATGTAAAGACGTGGTATTGATTACAACTTTTTACTCCCCCACACACACTTTTAGCTTGTCCTTTGAGACACAGTATTATCATTTATGGGCGGAACTCAGTATGTAGCCCAGGCTGGCTTTGAACTTGCGGTGATCCTGATCTTTCTGCTTCAGACTACTGAGTGATGGGATTATAGGCATGTGCTTGCACATCCGAAAATTCAAATTGTTCTTCACAGGGTAAAGCCATAGAAAGGCTTCAATATTCCTTTGTGTTTGCATGTTGCAAAACAGTAGACATTGACTTGAATGTGCATACAGTTTGAAATAACATCCTCCAAAACTATATGCAGAAACTGAGCACAGAAAAGACTTTAATATACTCTGCTAGAGAAGGGCCCGTGGATCCAAAGGCCTGAATTGTTGGGTGGAATGGGAGTGAGTTACTTTTAAACCAAATGTGTTTGTCCTTACAAGGCAAAGCATGCTAATAATTATTTAGAATTTAGTTGTTTGCCTTTGTTTTGAAATATATGAATGGCTTTGTCATATCATAAAACAAAAAAACCCAAGGCCTAGCAGTCCTGATTTTTCCCTCAGTGTTTGGGGAAAGAGTTGGTGCTGTGAGCTTTGAAAGCACTTATACATTAATGTTTGTTTCTCCCAGTGAGTTAGTTACTTTGTGATCCCCTGTGTTTTAGATTTTTTTCCCCTTCATCTCCCTGCTGGTTAGTTTTCATTCTGACTGATCTTACAATTGGAACATCTGAGAGTATTGAAAAAATTTCTAATCAAATAATTTCTTGAGACACAGTCTGGTTGCATCATATATAAGAAAGTGCTCCACAGCAAGAATGCTTTGGGAATGGATTTAAAATGTCACAAAATTATTTCCACAATGAAATGTCTATCCATCAAATGTCGTACTGATGACTTCCTTAGGATACATCCTCACTCACAAACCCTAAGGAAATTCACTTTCTATGTGGCTCCTTTTTGGGGGAGGCAGATAAAGAAATGTGCTTCATCTTCTCAGCTCAACTAGACAAAATGCTCAGGTCTTACAAATGCAAAATGGAAACTTTAAAACACTCTGACCATTGATTTTGGTGGAGAAATGAAAGCAAATTAAACATTGAAAGCAGTTGTTCAGATTCCAGTCAAGATCATGTGTGAATGTCCAGATATTTGCCTCCAGCAATTTGGGTCCACCGTGGTACCTGTGCAACAGGTGTCTGAGGGGCTCATTCACCCTGACACTTAGCTCAGCAGGCTGCAGTCAATGGAGTACATTCCTGGGGCAAGGTGGGGCACCTATCTAATAAAAAAGCTGAGGCAAAGCTGTAGACACAGCAGGCTTGTTTTTTTTTTTTTTTCCACCTAGAAATAACTCCACTTGTAAGGATGGTTGGTATTTCCCCTGCTTTGTTCTAGTGGCTTCAATTATTTGCTCTCTCTCTCTCTCTCTCTCTCTCTCTCTCTCTCTCTCTCTCTCTCTCATCTATCTTTTTATCTATCATCTATCTTTTTATCTATCTTCTACTATCTATTTATCTATCATCTATCTATCATCTATCTATTTATCTCATCTATTTATCTATCCATCTGTCTGTCTGTCTATCTTCTATCATATCTATTTATTATCTCCTTCTCCGTCCATCCTTCTATCTATCCACTACCTATCTATTTATTTTAGTTTTGAGACAAGGTTCTCAGTAGGTCATCCAGGCTAGTCTCAATTTCACAACTCTCCTTCCCCAGCCTCCCAACTGCTGGAATGACAGGTGTGGTGGTTACCTCAGCTTTTAGGTAGCAGTTTAAAAACAGAAAAAGTTAGCCTTACAGTTTTGAAAAGTAAATTTCTAGCAGTACACTCATGTAATTAAATAATTCACACTTCATATTTAGACATTTTCCTCCCAAATACTTATTTTCTTAAATCTGAGAAAAGTTTTCAACCCTTTTACTTTCTTTTGAATTGAATTGAAGGTGAACATTGATGGAAAGACGAAGAGAGTATTTGGAGTCCGTATAAACATGCACGTAATTCAGTCAAGGCGGAAATCATCTCTCCCCTGCTGTATGTGTGCAGCTCCTAAGATTAGGCTCCATCGTTATCTACTGGCTCAAAATATCTGCAGCCTGTTGCACAGTCCTGGATGCCATGTCTATTTGAGGAGTTGAAATTGGCTCATTTTGGCTGATCTCTTTCTTTTTGGATTATACCTGCACCATATTTTTAAAATCCTAAACAGGGGAGCTTATAAGCAAAGCGAATGGACTGTGAACAGTAAACCTAAATTACTCCTTCAGTAGATTTACTGCTCTTTCAAGAGAAGTAATGAGGAGAAGTCACACGGGAGCCCATTATCCTTAGTCTAAGCCCACAATGGCTGCTCCTGTGAGAGAGTCTCCAGTTCGGGCAACTTTAATGAATGGTTACTTACAGCGAGCTTTGCTTTCTTCAGTTCAGACCTCGTTTCCTCACTTCATCTCTCAGGAGGCACTCTCTTTTCTTTGAATCTCACTTTACTTCCTGTTTTCTCTTTTCTTTCTTTAGTTTTTGGCTGCTTTCTTTGGTTTGACAAGCAAATGGTGTTACTTGTTGCTTCAAATGAACTTTCCCAGAATCAGTGCTTAATCCGGTGTTCCAACACCAGACAGGCAACAGGCAAATGGAGACTGTAGCCCCATATTGGTGCATGAGGGTCTAAATGAAGCCTGTGTAGGAGGAGCAGCTCGTTCATTGCCCTTGAGATCAGTAGTGATTGTTCACTTTTCCTGATTACACAGTCTCACTCTAGCAGTTGGGACTTCTATTTACAACTTTGAAATAAAATAGGAAAATAGTGGCTATCTTTTCACACAAGTCTAAATTAAATTTAAATTAACTAACTAACTATACTAAGTTACTAATTAATGTGAAAAAGGGACTCCCTATTTAGCCCAAGCTGATATCAAACTCCATAAGTAGCTCAGACTGGCTTTGAACTCCATCCTCCTGCCTGAGTTCCATCTTCCTTAGATGACAGTCATGAGGCTCTACTCTGGAATCTCCCAGTTGTTTGTAAGACTTCACTTTAAGAATCCCAGGCATTGTCACCTCAGGAAGACTGCTAATTGGTTCCTAAAATACCAGAACTCATTGGATTTGAGCTTTCCCTCACACTTTCTGTGTCCTGCAGCTGAATACTGTGGTCCAGATAAGTCTCGCACCAATGTGCATTCTCAGGAATTCATGTTTGCAGCCTTTGGTGTGGTATAGATGTTTGTTTGTTTGTTTGTTTATTTGTTTTTCTCACTGAGCAGTCCAAATCCAGTCTTTGCTAGGCTTCCTGCAGTTTCCCTTAGTTCATGCTTCTGAATTTAACATTTGCTTTCTCTGGAAATTTCCCTCACTTGTAATGCCACTGTGGGCATGACAAGAGCTGAGCAAGGGCAGAGTGACTCAGAATGTCCACAAAGCCAGTAAGCACATTAAGGAACAGATACATCTAGGGCTTGCTTCCTTCCTTTTTGGGGACTGACAATACCTCTCCTCATCCTCACCATTTTTCCTAGAAGAAATTAAGAAAGAACATAGAAAGAGACCCTAAAGGAAAGGAGGTGGGGTGAAATACGTGAAGCAGATACTGGTTAAGGAGTGATGAGGTTGGAGTTCAAACTCCTTCCCACTTACTAGACAAAATCAGAAAAGGACTCGATGTTTCAAAGCATTGCATCTTACTATAGAACTTGGTTAGAGTTTGACAAACACTATAGTTAAAGGTAGCCTAACTTTGCTTTCAGCCAAGAGAGTCTTTTCTCAATATTCACTCCCTCACTCATCTGGGTACCAGTGTTTTCAAATGCTATAGAAAGGTTTTCTTTTTTAATAAGGTCTTAACTTTATTTTAGACACAGGTATTATTCTCTCTCTCTCTCTCTCTCTCTCTCTCTCTCTTTCTGTGTGTGTGTGTGTGTGTATGTGTGTGTGTGTGTGTGTGTGTGTGTGTGTGTGTGAGAGAGAGAGAGAGAGAGAGAGAGAGAGAGAGAGAGAGAGAGAGAGAAAGAGAAAGAGAGTGAGCGCACACTGTGGGACTATCAAGTGAAGCACTGTGCATACATGAAATGATTGGATGACACCTCAAAAGAGTAAAGTGCTGAAAACATTTTAAGAGTAGGATACACCAGGAATCTGTACACACAGTAACATAGCAACCACTTAGAAGAGGTTGGACGAGAGTCATTAAACACTGAGATCATTTAACCTAGGTCTTAAACAGTGAGCTTTGGTCTCAGTGACAGGCTCAATGACTGTTGTGGATGGCAGTTCCTCCTTGGTTTAAGGTGTATTTCAGTTTCTTGAGGGTTTATATAGTCTGGAACGTTCATCCCCAACCCCTAATACCTATAAAATATTGTGTTTTGTAAAGCAAATGAGATGATATAAATTTTATGAGATATAATTTAATAAAACTCTTACCTCATGTAAATTCTGGGAATTATCTCCAATGCATGAATTATTAGATATTATTAATATCATGAAAAATTAAGTCTTAGACATTCATAGGTTTTCCTAGTAGTAGTGTTTTGTTTCCCTGGGTAATAATTTGTTTAAAGTATGCTATCATCATATAGAAATTATACATATATTATCTTTACAATAATTTTCCCTTAAATCTCTATAGAATAAGATTTATATTAATATTGATATAGGTCTTAATATCATTTAAAAGTAATTTATACTGATTAATTTTTATTTTATACTGATAATAATTTATAATGATTAAAATTAATGTAAGCATTAATTAATGCTTAAATGAACACATACATTCTCTGAAATAGAAATCTTAATTCGTAGCAATGAGGAACATAGGCAAAGACTCTTTAAAAACATTTCTGTCTATCAGGGTGAAATATTAAATTACAATAACAGCACACTCAAGATTCAAGCTTGTTCTTGGTGCTTCACTTCCAACACAATACTTTTATGAAGACATCCATGCACTAAGAGAAACAGTCTCATGTGGTGAAATAGATTAAAGAAGAAAAAACGTTGTGAATCATTGGTTGAGTTTAAGATCTCAGCATCCACTGAAGTAGGTACCAAGTTGGGAGTTGATGGTGTTTATTTATTTGCTTGGTAAATGAAGACTAGAATTTCTAAATACAACCAAAGCAGGCAAACACTAGATAAGATGCGATTCAATTTTAGGGTGATTAATTTTAACATAAAGAAAAAATCATATTTAGTACCTAGATGATAAGCATCCGTACAAAGAGAACTGTGAGTGACTGACACAATATCCTGTGTCTCAAGTGCAAATACAGGACTCGAGGGTGAGGTCCTCAGCTAGCCAGCGCATGCAGAGTTGTGGTGTACTATGCTCACTCTTTGAAGGCATTGTCTTTTCGCTGTGTTGAGGTATGTGAGTACCCCTATCTTGAGAGAGGTGAAGGCCACGCAAAGGACTTCAGATGTGTACAGTGCTATGTGCTTGTAATTCAGCTCTTCTGGAATATTTTCCTGATCTCAGGTTTTCCTAGACTTGCTCTGCTCCCTCTGTCTGTTGACAAAATAGCAACCTCACATGATTTCTAGGAGTATTTGCCTTATTCTCCTTTCATTGTTTCTATAGAATGCTACAAACCATGTATTCATTTATGCTATGTTAACCTTGGGGTATGGAGATACAGACTGCACTGAACAAATGTCCCTTCTAATCTACCTCCAGGAGGAGTCAGACAGGAAGGAAACGTGGACAAGGTTCCTTCTACTCCCATGTGAGCTTTGAAGAACTGCAGAGGGAAGTAGATCTGTTTCTCCAGCTATCATACTCAGGCCAAGTCCAGAGAAAGAAAGTTTCTTTCTGAATATTTCATACAGTTTAAAAATAATTATTTGAATACTAAGTCCTAAGGTTTTATGGATTGTTAGCAAGATCACACTGTGTAGCCTACCCCGGCTTCAGACTTGCAAACTTCCTGATTTAGTGTCCAGAGTGTTGGGATCACAGGCATGCACCACCATGTCCAGCATTTTAAATGACCAACAGATTGTGTCTTTTGGTTAACCCCTTTCATTTTGAGTGTCTACCTCTTGGATATGCTCAAATTTTAGCTCTTTCATACTGGTTCCTCTGACATCCATGAATAGCTGTGTATTTTGTGACCCCCAGTACAGAGTAAAAGGCATAATCTTTCACTGAAAACTAAAAAATTTCAAAACACATCATAAAAGCATTGAATTTCACATTAGACCCTTACTGTGCTGAGAGCCAGTGAAACTGGACTGTATGGGAACTGGTTGTTCTGATCAATCCAACCCACCTTGATCACCATGATATAACCTGTGGCCTCCTGCAGCACTAACACCCATTCAAGGACAATGTGATATTTGAGCTAAGGATTGAGGAGCTGAAATGTGTCTCTTTGTAAATAACAAACACCTATTCTAAGTACCCACAATTTTGTGCTTCATTTGAAATCTTTTCTTAATGTATGCTGACATGAACAGACAGGCAGACCATATTATACTTCATGCTAGAGTAATATATGAAAACAACTTACTTTTTGTTCCGAATGTCTGGCATGTACTAGTCTAATATGGGTGTATTTTTGTGTTTGGTTCTATTTTCCTAAATATTCTTTGCAACTTTTTCTTGTTCCTTCAGTGTAAACCACATACTGACACACCTTTATCAGCTTTAATTTACACAAGGTTTGTTGGTGGCAGAGAAAGGTCATTTTAGGCTTAAAAAAAAAAAGAGGTGGGGACTTCTTAAACCTCACAGGCCAGAAGCTAGAAGAGTCACAGAGGAAGTCAGTCTCTTTCTCACTTAGAACCTGGAAGTCTTTGAATTGCAGATAGATTTTCTTTAACTGAATTCTTGGCAGGATTGACTTAAACCCACATTGTTAAAATTAAAAGTTCCTCACAATGGTTTGCCTCATGATGGATCAACTTTTCTGAGCATTTCTTCAGATGCTATTCTAACACCTGCCCCATAGGTTGGCTCAATGAGGCAGTGCTGACGTATAACAAGATGTTAGCAGTCATGACAGGCAATAAACACTTTTGATTCGACTGAATTCTTCCTTTGTGTAGGAATGGCATAATCATACTATCTTTCCAAGGTCTATGCTTCATAAGTTATATGTGTGAAGTTACTTAAAGATGATAGTCAGATAAAACTGATTCATTCATGTATGAGCTTTGATTTGCAAGCAGCTAGTGATTGTCTGGCCTCCAGGAAAGCTCCAGAATAATACCTTAACAGTAGCTTCTTATTTCCCTTTGTAACTGCTTATCTCATGAACAGAGGAAGGGAACTATGCATTCATTTTGCAGGTAGTTCTTAGCATGTCTTCTTGTCTAGGCAGGAAGTAGCACAGTTTTGGCACCCCAGGAATTTCTTCCTTCTCCTTCTGTCTCTGCACACATAGGTGAGCTGTGATTTGGCTACAGGCTCTCCATGCCACAGTGCTTCAGTAGGAAGAGATGGCATAAGAGACAAGGTGCTTGTCACCCAAGATGTGCATATACTACCAGGTAAAAGATAACACGCACCTTGAGGAACTTAAATGCAATGTGAACAGGTAATCCACTATAATGTAATGAGTTAAAACAGATAATAGTACACAAGCCACAGGGAAGAATGATTTTAGTCTGACAAAAGAAATTAAAACTAACCCCCAACTAATAATTTCTTACAGCAGAGAGTAAATTGGAGAGCAGAATACAGGAGACTCGGCTAAGTGGATGGTCAATGCATGGGTAGAAGAGCTCCGGGGACCCGACTCTTGGCTGTTATTTCGAAGTTTAGTTATGCCTTCTATAGAATAACACCTTGTTCTTATTAAACATATAGGTAGTTTATTACACTAGTTAAAGCAAGATTTGTTAAGTTTATCATATAAGTTGGCATTCTGAGTAATAGTGTCCATGAAACAGTTAGTAGAAAGCAGTTCCTTTAGCAAAACATTGCTGTCCTGCAAGTGCTTTTGTGACAGGGGTCTGATCAGTCACATCTAGACACATCATAAAAGCTATCCACTTCATTTTTCTGTGTCCTTATTACCCTCTCCTGTGACTGTGGGATGGCATTGAGAAAATCCTTTACACGTGATCTGCAACTGACATTCCCTCATATAGCCATACGGAATATATTGCAAAGAATTTTTCAGATTTGAATCATTGAGCTAATTGTATGATTTAGAATAATCTATACTTGATGGACATTTCCATATTTCCCGTCTCTCAACGCATCTTTTCATAAGTCTAATCTATCAAGATGAACACTACTAGCCTATTATGTCATAATGTACTATATTCCAAGATTACATATTAAATGGCATTTATTCTATGTTCTTTACATTGTACAATGGTGTCTACATACGAATCTTTCTCTGAATGTGTGGGTGAGTACACAGGTTCACAGGGTCTCCTTTTAAAGTACCAGACCCTAAAGAGGCAGATTAGAGTAGTCCTATCTCATTCATTAGGCCCTGTATTGACCTGGTAAGAATCCAGATTGTCTCTTTTCTGTTTGAGATTCATAGACATAATCCTTTTATGACTTTTTCTCTCAGCATTATAGGAAAGGGAAGCTAATGCTTCATCCTTGAGAATGAGAGGACACATATCTGCTTCCAGTTTTCTCCTTTTTTCATGGGTTAATGATCAATTACCATGCCATTTTGCCCACTGATTCTTCCAGAACAGTATATCTGGCTTTCATGGTCCATGACTTCTGTAGATTCTTTTGCCAATTATTAGAACTCAGCTTCAATGAGTTAAATTCAGTATCCCCAGTTCTCTTTACTGCCTTGCTCACAATTACTCCATCCTGTTAGTACAAATTACCCTTCATCATAAGTAGATCAAGCATCACAGCGTCGAATGTTCAGGATGTGTATCCAGAGCTGGTGTAGAGAGAACTCTGTTAAGCCTGGGTTAGATTTAGTCCTCTAGTCATTCCGCCTATTTCTCAATGCATGGGCTGCTCTGCTTCCTGGACTCATGATTCTTGTTCATTCTCATATCTTTTGCTACTTATTTTATTCAGAAGAAGAAACTAATTTTTACCCTTGACTCTGGATTGCTCTTTCACATTTTTGACAAACAGAATGGGGTAGAATTGATATACTGAAATTCTGATGGTCTTATAAGATTTGCAGTCTCTTTCTACACCTTTTGAAACATTCGTTTGTGAGAATGTAAAGAGGTAGCTGTACTATAAAGATCATGCAGCTGCATAGGGGATGTCGTAGGAAAAGGGAGACATCCAGAAATGTGCAACTGTTGCACCGCTTTGAATTAAACTTGGAGGCTCATGGGGAGAGACATCACTTGTAACCCTGGTGGAAGCAGCCAACGTTCAGAGGTGAGGATATTGGCACATGATGTGTCAGGAGCCCACGTGTTGCTGGGAAGTGAGTCCTACTGTACCTATGCTGGACTTGTGTGCTGACCTTGGAGCTGGACTTAGAAAGGTAGGAAGGACAATGCCAACCCTCTCAATGAGCATGAAAGGGTCTTCGCAATTCGAATAAGGATGGAGGGTCAATGAGGAAATTATCAGAGGTTGATGTAAAGGTCACTATTTTAGTGTTGACAATTTTGTGAACAATGTCACCTGAAATAACAGTGACTATTCTTCACTGTATAGATGGACTGATCTGCTTAAATGGAATGTCAGAGGAAGAAGAGTGCTAATGTAGATGCTTTAGTTCATCTGTGAATGTAAAGAAATGAGCCAAAGGGAGTCTGCTCATTTCATGAGTCCAATACAGCAAAACTATAAAGGATCTGATCCTTGCAATTGAAAAAGAAAACCAATTTCCATCCCTAGCCTCTCCAAAAGACAGAAGATGAAGAAAAAAAGGAAACACATCATCAAACATAATCCCAGAATTCTCCCAAGTAACGGCAGTCAAGCGGCAGAGAAGTCAAGTGTGCGGCCAAACATTCTGTCCACTTACTTCAGAATTTCAGCGCAATGGAGGAAGGGAAATAGGTGAGAAGAATGTATTGGAATGGAGAGTTGGGGACTGGCAGAAACCTTTGCTGTGGCGCTGTGGAGGATGGAGAAGGACTCATTTGGAATTGTGGGCAATACCACCTGAAGGTAATACTAACTTTAATTTGGTCTTGAGAGTATCAATAATATCTGTATTTCCTTTTTATGAGTAGTGTAGTATTCACTGTATCTAATGACTATTAGTTTCTGTCACATTGCAGCCTCGTTGTATGTGTTCATCATATGCATAAAGGAATGTAATAAGAAATGTATTGGCAGATATTTTAAAAAAACGAACAAGCAGAGTGAAGATATTTTTACACTCAGGATTTTTCAAAACATAGTATCTCTAGGGGAATATGTAACTTACACCAGAATGTCTTCAGAGTATATTCCAGTTAACTATCTGGCTCGTTCCAGTTGTTTCCAAAACCGTGCTTTGTGAGACATTCACATCTTTTAAAAGGAGCATTGCCAATTATTTTAATGAGCACAGAGCTTAACACGTAGTATCATACCAGGTCTATGCTCCGACATTAAATACTGAGCGTGCTTTGGCTAATCTTATTTGGAAACCAATTCATGCACAGAAACAAGCCTCTGAGTTAAACATATCACATTACAAAGGAGAGAAATTTAGGATCCGGTCCTGTTTTCCACAATCAGGAAGAGTCTCATCAACTTCACACATACTCAGCATAGAGGCAATTGAAGCACGTCAAATGTCAGAAAAGACTGTTTTAATTCCTGTGTACACTGTGAGCTAGCACAGTCACCACCAAATGAAGACTGGAGCAGAAAACCTTCGGTGAAAAGAAAGGTGATGTGAGAGGAACATGTCAATCAACTCAACCATCAGACACTCAGGGACAAGAATGATCCTGGAGACACATAGGCAAGAGCTGTATTGTGAACTTTGAAAATGGCATTTGCAAGAGCTGTATGTGAACTACAGAGACGACATTTGCCATTTTTGGCTGTTTCCCATATTTTGGGGGTTTTATACAAAATGTCTTTGCCGCGGCAGTTCCCTGAAGGAGTTTTCCATTTCCTTCTACTGTTTTCTTAGCTCTTGGGCTTTACACTTAATAGTCGTCAATCCTCTTGATTTATTTTTCTTTTTGTAATTAGGGTGTTGTGTGGGGGGTTCTCTATCTCCATTGTTTTATATGTGGATATACAAATTTCCCAACACAATCTCTTAGAAAATGCTTGTGTTTAGTATTTTTATTTCGAAAAAGGAAGACTAAGCCAACAACAGCCACAACAAACCTTGTGGATTGCAAGCACATGGGCTTATTCTCTGACTCTGTTTGTTCCCAGGACATTTCCTCTCTCCAATCCATTCCTGTTACTTTGTCAGTCAGCATAGGGTCTTTCTGTCTAGCCCTGCTTGCTGTCTTCGGGCTTGCTGTCTTCCACCTTGCCTTCCACTGCTGGAATTAGATGTTACATGGCACACCCAGCTCCATGACATTCTGATGACTACAGCTTTTAGTATATTTTGAAATTAGGTAGGGTAAGACTTCTGCCTCAGTTCTTCTGGGTTTTTATTTGTTTTGCTTTTGATGGCTTTGGTTATTCACCTTTTGGCTATTGTCTGGTCATTCAATAAATAAAAACTTTTTGGCTGGATTTTCCAGTTGTGTGAAGAGATTCAAAGACATTCTAACAAAAATCTCATTGATTCTGTAGAGCACTTGGACACCTTGGCTATATTGATTTTTCTAATCTCTGATCTCAAGATATCTTTCCATTCTTTTCTTATAATGGTTTCTCTTCAACTTCTTTTTTCAATGTTTTTAAAGTTTCATTGTAGAGATCTGTCACCTCTTTTGTTAAGCTTATTTATATCTTGCCATTTTTATAGCTATTGAAAATGGAATTGTTTTCTTGACTTCTATTTCAGACAACTCACCATTGGAGAAGAGCAGTGTAACTTGTTTATTGTTTCCCATCTGTGAGATCCTTCATCAATGAATGGTGACAGTATGTCTTCCTTCTGATCATCATGTCACTTATATCCTTGACTTTGCTCTTATAGTCAGGATTAACAGTGTCATGTTGAATATAAGTAGTGAAAAGAGACATTTCCTCTCTCTCTCTTTCTCTCTCTCTCTCTCTCTCTCTCTCTCTCTCTCTCTCTCTCTCTCTCTCTATATATATATATATATATATATATATATATATATATATATATATATATATATATATATATCTGTATGCCAAGGGTTTTGTATATGTTGAGCATACATGTTACAGAGTTACAACCTTAATCTTGTTGAGTGTTCCTAACACAAACACACAGAGACACACATACGCATCTATGCATTACCTGTATAAAACAAAGTGATGTTGAATTTTATCAAATCCATTTTATATGTATTGGGAGGTTCATGTGAATCTGCCATATTGATTGGCATATGTAGACATACTCTTACTTTCTTGGGACGCATCCCTCTTCTTCACATTCATCACAGTAATTTCTAACGTACTGTCAGAATTAGTGTGCAGGTATTCTTTTGGTATATCTATGTATGTGTGCATATGCATATGTATATATTACATATACACACATCCATATATACATACATATGTGAGGGTGCTCAGCAGTGTGAAGTTTATATTCATATGTGTGCACATGTGTAGAAGCCTAGGTTGATGATATTAGGTTCTTCCTCAGTCATTCTCCACCTTGTACATTAAGACATCATTTCTCACTGAACCCCATACTTGCATGGAAGATATCCTGTCTTTGTCACCATAGCACTGGGATTACATGGGTTCTGTAGATCTACACCCTCGTCCTCAGGCTTCGATGGCAGGTGCTTTCTCTCCCCAACCATCTCCCCAGCAAGCATTTGCTAGTGTTTTGTTGAGATTCTTCATATTCAAAAGCACCAGGAATGTTTGGCTATGGTTTTCTTCCTTGGTTGCATCCTTGTCTGGATTTTGTATCAGGACACCAATGACTATGAAGAATGTGTTGCTAAGCATAGCTTCCTTGTCAATTTGGAATATTGTTAGATCTTTGAATATTTGGTAGAATTCAGTAATGAGGTCATGTGGTCTTGGAATCTTCTTTGATGGTAGACTTAATTACCAATTCTCTCTCTTTACTTTCATGGTCTGGTTTTCCATTTCTTCATGATTCAAGACGGAAAGGTATGTTCTGTCCATCTCCCTATGCAGTCAGGTTGTTCATCAGGTTGTTTGTATGTTCGGTCCATCTATGCAGTCAGGTTGTTTGTATGGATCTCTAGGGACCCCTTATGCTCCTGATATGTTAGCTGGAATTCAACTTTTTCATCTCTAATTTTATTTACTGACTCTACTCTCCTTAGTCTAGCACACTGTGTCCATTATACTTCCACCACAAACTACCTTTAGCTTGTTAGCCTTTTGTATCTTTTGTCCTTATTTCATTTCTATTGGACATTTACGATTTTTTGCCCTCTTAAACATGCATTCATATTTCTCTGGCTTTTTGGTGGGTGTGATATTAGTTAGCTCATCTGAGATATGGTATAGACTGCTATAAAATTTTCTCTTAATAATATAAAAAATATGAAACTACAAGAGAATGGAACCTTACATCGACAACCTTCGGCATGTTTTTGTTTGCATTTGTCTTACACATTTTAAATTTTCCTTTGTCAAATTTCCTGTGTAACCAATTGGTGGCTCCAAAGTAACCCAATTTCCATATGCTTGCATATCATACAAATAATTATTATTAATTTATAACTTTATTGATTTGTGCTCAGAAAGAATCCTTGGCATGGTTTCTGCTTTTAAGTTTTTTGAGTGTCTTTTTGTTTTGTGATGTGTCATATGGGGCAACTCAAAAATGTTTCACGTGGCAATGAGAAGAATATTCATTGGGTAGCAGTTTGATAGGATGTTCTGTGAATTTCTGCCAGGTTTATTGTGCACCCAATTCAAGTCTACTCTAACTCCACGAGTTATTTCTTCTCTGGGTGGTTCATCCATTGGTGGGAACGGGGTGTGAAAGTCTCGAGCTATTATCGCACTGGGGTCTGTGTCTTCCTTTAGGTTAATCAATATTCGCTTTATATATAGGGAACTTTGATACTAAATGCTTAGAAACGTGTGCTTCCCGTAGAGTCTTGTTGGACAGCCCCTTTACTATCCTTACACAACAGCCTCCATTTTCTATTTGCTACTCCTAAAATTCCACGTTCACGTTATCTGACGTTAATAGAGTGCTGCCCACTTTCTTTGAATTCTGTTTCTGTGTGTGTCTTACTTTTCTCTCCAGTTTCATGCCTTGCATGCCCTAGAGGTAGAGTAAATGTATAATTGAATATTTATTATTATTTATTTCATTTGTTTACTCCATATATTCTAATTAGAGAATTGAATCAATTCCCATGCTATCATTGATGGCAAGACTGTCATTACAGTCATTCCAAACTGTTTTACTCTAGTAGTACATATTAGTTCCTTGTTTACAATTTTGGCTTATCACGGAATTTTGTTTTATGGATACATGAGGCTTTCAAAACTGTCTTTTGATTGTCACAAGCTGTTTTGTAAAGACAAAAACTTAATAGGATGTAACAATAAGAAAACAGAAAACGTCTTGATAAAATTCTTCTTCTACAGGCTGTTGCATTTACGATAGCCCAGGTTGGCTCTGTCTTTACCACCCATCTCTTAATACATCATTATGTCTTTAAATATCTGTGCTTTGTTTAGGTTTTATGCTGAAGATATTAATTCTTTGCCCACCAATTTTAGACTAGTGGAGGACCCCAGTTTCACTCATTTCTTTTCCCTAGTCATCTCTCAGAGTGAAGAGCCCCAGCAGCATTTCTGAAAAACAGATCACTAGAGACATTTCCTCCGTGTTTGCATGGTGATGTCATTATGATATTTTCTAAGTTATTTTATTAAGTGTAGTATTCTTGGTTGGAAGATCCCATGATGCTCTGAAGGCTTCATAAGTAATATTCCTTATTCTGTAAAGTTCCTTCTGAGAAATCTGTTGCCAAGTGAATTGGGACACCCTTGTATATCACTCATTTCTTCTCTTTCTGCCTTAAGTGTCTTCTAGGTATCATTGTTACTTATCTTTGAGAACTTAAGTGTAAAAAGCCTTGTTGTAGACTTGGTTAAATCTCTTTGGTGACCTTTGACCTATATGTATTGGTTTAAGATATCTTTCATCATTAACTCTTTGAATGAACTTTCTACCTCTTTGCTCTTCTCAAGTGGTTACTGAACCATAACAGCCCAAGCAGTTGCGTAGTTGCTCCTTCCTTTCTGCCTTGTGCTGAAAGTTCCTCAGTCCTCTGCCTGGGTGTTGGTTGGTTGGTTGGTTTTTGTCTATTTTCAAATGGTTTGTCTTTGAGCTTACTATTTTTCTCTATTGATCAATTTTGATGATGTATTTTATTCTGCTTTAAATTTTACTGAGTTTAGTTTTCAGGTAAATGATTTCTGTTTAGTTTTTAAATTAGAGGTTTCCCACTAATTTAAATTGGTTAAACTTTCCTACTGAAGGATCAAACCATTTTCCACACTTTCCTGAGATTTGCTGTTCGAATTCTCCTTGCTGGACTTCACTTATTCTGGTGATTATGTTGTAAATTTCTAGTACCATATTTTAACCTTTGGTTGAAATTAGTTTTTTAGCAAATCTTCTTGGCATTGAGAATTAGTTATTTTAGTTTACTGGGACCCTCTGTCTCTCCCGAAATACTGACCAGGACAAGTATTTCCTTTTAAAAAATATTTATGTATTTTTTATGTGTATGAATGTTTTGTCTGTATGTATAAATATATATTATGTCAGAAGAAGGCATTGGTTCCCCTGGACTGGACTGGAGTTGCAAATGGTTGTGCTCTACCATGTGGGTGCAGGGAGTTGAACTGAGGTTCTCTGAAAGAACAACCAGTTCTCTTAACCACTGAGTCAGTCTCTCCAGCTGCTGAATATCTCCTCTGAACCAGTAATCTCCATAATTTCAGCCCTTGGTGAAGCACCAGGTATAGGTTTGCTTTATACCTACCATTACTCTCTACACTAGAGGGCGATGCAAGCCCAGGTTTCCCTACACCCAGAGAAGCCGGTGGCCATTGTGAACTGGGGAAGAACCTAAAAAGGATATTTCATTTCTCCCAAAGACCTCCCTGGACTAGGGTAGACACAGATGCTTCCACCATAGTTGCAGGTCTGAGCTCAAGCCCAGTGGCGTTCTGGTGGTTCTGGGTGGAGTCACTATGAAAAGACGGAAAACAGAGTCCTACAGCATGGCCGTGGCTGTTAGTACCACAGAAAGTGCCACACTCAGAGTTCACATCCTGCCATGGCAAGATGGCCCTGTGGGGAAATCAAGACTCACTGCTGACAACAGTTTACTCACAATGTAGACTCCACAACCACCTGAAGAAGCCACAGGTAATGTTGGTCACTAAAAGATTGGGGCTACATCTACCTGTGTCACTGTGGTTCTGGGATACTGAAGCAACCTAGAGATGGACTTTAGTATCTCCTCATGTGTTAGTTTCACCAGCACTGAGTTGTATGTTCAAGTCCTGTGCCATGTATCTTGCATAACACTGAGAGAATGCAGTCCTGCGTCATTCTGCAGGTCTCCAGGATATGCTATTGCTGGGAAAGGCAGTACCTTGCCACCTATTTGGGTAATAAGCTGAGTTCTCCTGAGTCTCACCCCCACCGGACTTGCTTGGTCTCTGGTGCATGTAAGCTCATGCCCTGATGCAGGACTAAACCAGGATCAACATGCTCGCATAGAGGCCTGTGCTACTTTATACTACTGACTTTTTTAACGTTTACATAATGCTTAATTTGGGGTGATACTGATGATTATACACTCGTGCATATTTGACCTAAAAATTTACAGGGAAGCAAATGTTTGTATTTGAAATTTTAGGAGACTAGTTATATAAAATAAAGAATGCTAGTCTCTTGCATAGAGATTAGGACATTTTTATTTTTAATTCTATAACATTCTGTTGCCTTTAGAAGATATCTTAACTTTAGAGGAATCATTTATCATTTACTAGGACCTTACATATTCAAAATGTTTCTTTGGCTAAAGGGAGGAATTCCGATTTTAGATACTTTCTTTTTCTAATTTGGAATTCCTTCTGCATTGAACGTTTTCTAATTCTAAAAGCACCATGGGGTTCTTAAACATCTTCCATGAATTAAAGATGTTTGCAATATTTAAGAGAGAAAATTGTGACTTGGGGCTCTTGGTGATCACTCCTGAGAATTGATTGGTGTTAGCTAAAATATGTTTTAAAGTAGTTTCATGTTATTTGATGTCATTTATAGTGGTAGTTAGAGTTTAGTTTTGAGCAAAAAGTAGAAAATCACTGCACTTTAGAACTAGGTTAGGAACATTTAGAATCTTCTGTTTTAAACTTCATTTGAAGATGAGACCTTGGCAAATGTCAAGTCTCCTGCACAGACCTGAATCTATCGAAGGGCAAGGTCAGACCTCCACTGAACACAGTGAACTTTCACAGTACAGAATTTTCATAAAAGCCATGGAGGCTTCTATTCTTTTTGGTATTTTCAGATTTTGGAGCCATTGTCTCATTCAGTCTGTCTCTGTCCAAGCTAGTCTGGATCTTACCATGTAGCCCAAGCTGGCCTTGAACTCACAACAAATGTCCAGACTAAACTACCAAGTGCTGAATTATAAGCAAACCACCATACTTGCAGGACCTATTTCAGCTACAAAAAGTGTAATTCTTTGAAACTGAAATCTACTTTTTGGACCCTAACCTAAAGAAAGGAGATTGTAAATGTACATATTTTTACAAATTTTTTTGCTCCCAAGTGTCTCAACCTAGGAAATCCATTAAAATTCTAAATCTAATGATAAAATGGCTTAATCAGGACATAAACAAACCATGCCGTGGTGATTTAAAAAACAACAAACCCTGTCTCCGCACCTAGGGCGTTCACCATTAGGAGGTGAGGCCTTGGGTTGCCTGGGGCATTGTTGGAGGAGATGCACCACAAGAGCACTTGAGGGCTCAGAAGCTCCACCCAGTTTTCTCCCAGCTGTCTGTGGATTGAGATGTAGAATTCTCAGCTCCTTCTCCAGCACCATGTCTGCCTGCATGCTGCCATGCTTCCTGCCATGGTGATAACGAGCTAAAACTTTGAACTCTCGGGCAGCTCCAATTAAATATTTTTTTTTTTATAAGAGTTGCCATGGTCATGTGTCTCTTTGCAGAAATAGAAACCTTAAGACACATGCAATATTTTGTATCTATTGAAAAGAACGAATTTGAATTTCTCCCATGTGACCTTGAGGTGTTTTCAATATTATTATTGAATGTGAGTAACAATATGTAAAGAGAAATGTAGATTGTAGGTTTTGTAAGACCTCTTGTTTATGTAAAAATCAACTCTGGTTTAAATAAGGACAATTGGAAACCTAAGGCCTATTTGCAACATTAAAGAGCTGATGCTGGTTTGCTAGACATTGCCATGGGATTTGTGGGGGGGTAGGGATAGGAAAAGGCAGGCTCCTAGAAATAGCGTGTCCTGTGATTGTTCCATAGACAGAAAATCAAGATCAGAAAGATGAGATTTGAATGTCTTATGGCTTTGTGATTACACATGACTTTTTAAAAGTTTTATTCTTTCTAGTTTTTGCAGCAAGTTTGAAAGATTTGTGCTAAATTGCTTTATATATTAATATATATAATTTAATATATTTACTTATGTGAACAAACCACTTTAATCTTGGTAAACACTAAAAACCTGACTTTGCTTTATTGCTCACATATGTGGTTGGTACAGAGTACAAACAAGCTAAGTCTTTGCAGTAACCTCAGATATTATAAATTAATCACCTTGCTTGGCTGGAGAAGCCCACATATGATCACCAGGTTACTTTTTAATTTCCTTTTTCACTTTTATTTATTTATTCATTTGTTCAAGTGAAGACTCCTATGCGCTTGCGTATGTAATCATTTAGAACTCAGCCTCGTTATGGCTGTGCCTCTATGACTCACCATATTCCCCAAATACCATCCCCAAATATAACATAAGACATGCTCATATTTCTTTCTGTTGAGTATCAGGCCTATCTAGCATGACAAAAGCTTCATAGCCATCTTGAGATCTATTTAGTTGGTCTTCCATTGACCCTGGATTGTATGTTATTCCAAAGTTTCTCTCTAAAGTTTGAATTTTACTTTATCTTGGGAAAGATATTGGGATACTCTCTTTGCAGTCACCTAATCTTACTTTTTAATCCAGCACAATAGAGTAACTGGAGGCAACTGTGTTGCAGAACCTTAAAAAGATTGTTGCCTTGATTTTAGCATTGACGACACAATCAATGCAAAACTTATGATGCTTAAAAGAGAACTCAGAGGTTGATGCAGACCTTCTAGATATGGAGATGACATTTCTATCTTCTCTGGGGAGCTTCAGATTTCACGAGAGGCTCATGTTCTAGATGGACCCAGCTGACCAAAGACAGTCTGTTAAGAACTGTATCTACACTTTTATTAGGAAATATTACCTTGTGGGTAATCATTTCTGTTGAAAAGTACTCCATTTTGGTTTGCAAACGTAAGACTTTGGAAACTAGCCTTCAGGTTTCCTTAGCAAAAGTGAACTGTGTTTTATTCTATCAGTTGAACTATTAATTATCCAAGAATATTTTAAGTTCTTGGAATGTATTTTAATCTATTGATTCGGATTCAGTGTCAGAGGGACAGGTTTCCTATATCCATGTCCACCTTTTAGAGCCAGTCCACATTTTGTTTTGTAATTTTTAGTTGTTCATGGCAACTTATTATGAATTCTTTGATGCCCTAGCAGACTTTATCTTTCTTAAGTCTTCTCATTTGCATTGCATCAAAGATACCAGGAAGCTTAATAATATGTAAGTTTGTTATGGATACAAAGACTTTGTCTTTCTTTTGGGCCTAATCACCAATTGATCAGAATCTTGACTTCCTACAAGTACTAAGTTGTTGGTCTTTATAAATATCTTTTTCTGAACATGGGGGTTCTATTATAGTCAAAATTTGAACTTTCTTTTGGTGTATCTCATGAACCAGTTATTTGGCTTTTACAGTCTTATTTAATTTTAAATATTAGATACAATGATAAAGGCATTGACCTTCCTAGGATTCATGATGCTCTTTGGTGCTACTTACTGAAATGGTGGCTACATTATAGTAAATTAATTTTCTGGTATCTTGTCCATGTGAGGACATTTTATATCCGAGTTCAAGCAGTTCATCAGTATGGGTACAATATGCTGCTATAGGGTAAAAGTCTCAGGTTTCTGCACCACAATAAATTAGTCATCTTTGTTTTGATCTTTAAATGTGTTTAAAATGTAAACATCTCTTTAGTTCTCAAGTTTAATATTTACTTTATGACTTCTTACTTTGTATACATTCATAGCATGTAACAACTACAGTCATAAGCATAAAATAATGAATGACTTAGAAAGTGGAAAATTATACAATCCAGGCTATTTTTATTAGGCTGGTTTTTATTCTTCACTACTTCTTTAGATTAACTTGTATTATCATGACTTTACATAATAAGCTTAGCAATTTAATTCTAGAGTAGAGTCTGATCAGTTTTATAAATTCTTTGTTTACAGTGGTTCAAGCTTCTGTAAAGTTAACAAAATAGATAATGACACATCCACTTATTAATTAGAAACCAGGAAAGCAGGCTGGCTAAAAGAATCTATCAATTCATTTTTATCATGGAATATGTAATATGTTCCAACTTAAGACAGTCATATCTTTTAATAGTTATTTATTAATAAAAGTATAGCTGATTTTTCCCAGTAAAATATAGTACAAGTCCAGAAACCACTAAAATAATTTTGGTGGAAATATTTAATGTGGCTTATTGATAACACACTGGACTTTTGCTTTGCTATTTTGCTGGGAAAAGTGATGGTCAAACTGTGTTTAACAGTCACATCTGCATAGCATGGCTTATTTAACTAACCAGATAGGGTAGCAAATTCTCTCTCTCTCTCTTTTTGTAAAATATTGATTGGTATATTAGTTTTACATTAAAACTAATTTTTTTTGCTGATTTCTTCTAAAATTACCAATCTACTATTAACAAATCAATTGACCAAAATTTCCCAACTTTCTAAAGGTGTACAAACTACATGAAATGGGATAACAGGCTCTAATTAGATCAAATGCTTTGGATTCAATGAGATAGTAGCTGGTTAATTAGTCTGAGCAGTTGCCTCGTTTGGTACTGATAATTACAGCATGTAATGTTTTTAGATTTGTGTACATAATTATTTTTCCAGAGACTCATTCCCCTCACACATGACAGCACACATATAATCTAGATACTTGTTTAGCCTTAAGAATCATACCATAACCTAAGAAAAGGATCATTTAACAGTGACATTAACTGTGTAAACTGTGTGCTAGTAGGCCCCAGCAAGGACTTTAAAGTTTTCCATGCCCTCCCTGGACCCTGAGCCATGGGCAACCACCCACAGTGGCTCTGTGCTTCACTGATTGGCTTTCAGGGGTTGATGAGAATGTCCAATACAGATGTTTGTAGTGGGAGCACTTTGCAGATGGTGATTTTCAAAGCTCATGTCAGCTCTTGGGCATAACTAGAGCCTGAACTCTGCCCAACGAAAAAATAATATAGAGCTAGTGACAAGCTAGCCATGTTGTTACTTTCTCAAGCAGCTCCTAGACCGTGGGAAAGTAGACTGCAATTAGCATCAGTGAGTCCAATTGAAGCTAGATGCAAAACTATCTAACTGAATCCAGCTAAAATGACCGACTCACAGGTCAGTCTGACATTTTTTTTCCTGCCAAAAGCTAACTGAAACCAAAGTTTGGAACAACGACTGAATAAGAATGTGATCAGAATCAACTAAGCAGGGCTTAAAGGGGCTCACAGAGACTGAAGTGACAATTAGGGAGCAGGTGTAGGTCTGACCTGGGTCCTTTGAATATATGTTATGATTGTGTGGTTTGATGTTCTTGTGAGACTTCTAATAGTGGGTATAGGGGTTGGCTCTGACTCTTTTTCCTGGTCTTGGGACTTTTTTCCTCCTACAGGGTTGCCTCTTCCAGCCTTGATATAGGGTCTGGGCCTAGTCTTATGGTAACTTCTTATGCTGAGTTTAGTTGATACTCATGGGAGGACTGCTCTTTTCTGAAGAGAATTGGAGGAGAAGTGGATCTGGGTGAGAGGGGAAGGGGGAAGGACTAGAGTAGTGGAGGGAGGAGAAACTGTGATCAGGATGTAATGTATGAGATAATAATGATGCTGAAAATAACAATCAATCAATCAATCAATCAATCAATCAATAAATAAATACTTCTGTGATCCTGGTACAAGGTTTGGAATTTGGAAAACTAGGAATTGTGGCCAGGCAACAGCTTATCAGCTGATGACAGTTAATTCAAGTAACCTCAGTACTTAGCAATCTTCTGGGAAGGGGTAGAGTTTATCATTAGCGTTACTAATGATATGTTTTAAATAATAAAATGTAGCAGACAGGACACTGAACAGGTTCCAAGCCTAACTCTAGTTAGTCTTGACACTCTGCTCTAGAGTCTCAGATTTTTTAATGCTTCATGCAAAGAAGCCAGAGTTAGTTTGGAAGGTGACAAGAAACTGGTGGTCACTAAAGCTCTACCCATATTCAACTGACTTCCCCAAATGAGTTCCTTACTGCAGATGCTGTTTTGCTGAGAAGAAAGAGGAGCTCCAAGGGAGTCCAGCACAAGCTGCCAGCCCACAGAACCATCAACTAAATAAACAAGTGTTTGAAGCCACCAGACCCTTGCTCTTTTGTTTTGCTGGGAAAGGTGGGCTTCAGACTCTCCAATACTCATTACACCATAGTTAGGATAACTACTCCTTAATTTCTTTTGTAAAATTTATACTTATACCATATTTCTTTAATTATAAGACATGGAAAAATCATTAGCATGAGTTTTCTCCTCACCAAAGATGCTTGGATCTACACTCCTCAAACATAAGCATGAGAGCGAAGTATATTTGTCTAGGTGATATTCTTATGAAGCTAAAATGTGGATGGCATAGCAATATACTCAAATCAGGAAAGTCGAACAAACAAACAAACAAAACCCACCTTCATTCCATTTGTCTTTTTCTCTGAGTACCTGCATTCTAGCCATGGCCAAAGGTCAATCTTAGGTGTTGTCCCTCAAGGAACTATCCACCTTAGTTTTTGAGATAGGCTCTCTCAGAGGCCTGGAATTCACATAATAGGCTAGGCTGGCTAGCCAGGGAGCCTCTGGGCCCTGCCTGTCTTAGCTTCGCATGTCCCTGATTACAAACACACTACCATTCCCAGTATGTGTATATGGGTGCTGTGGATGGAGATCCGATGCCTGGCCTTGGAATGAGAACTTGGTTGGCTGAGCTATCTTCCTATCTCCCCAGGGCTTGGCTGTTCTTTAAAACACATATAGGAACCCTCTTCCTGGAAGGTTTACAGCTTTACCACTTGTTTTTTTCTCAAAGCCAGAGACAGCAGAGTAAGTGGCTCAAAATGAGCATCAAATGAGAAGCACAATGAACAAAGCTTTTCTCAGAGTCTTTCACAGTAGGAAAGTACCAAGGTATTTCTTGGTGGACACATTAGAAAAGTTGGCCAGAATGTATGTTGCGGGGACACTTACTAGTTATGACCACATTTAATAACACCCTGCAACACGCTTGGCAAAGATGCTATGTGAGGACCAGGAGAATCTGATATATTTCTTACTACGTCATAAGAATGATTTCCTACACTGCTAAACATAATATTATCCCTTCATAATAAATGCAGTCTAAAGGATATTAGCTAGTGTGGCTTCCAAATAGAAAATTCTTTTGGTTTTATTAAACATTTAAGATATATAATAAATATTTTAAAGTAGTTTAAAAAAATTAGTCACTGTATTTCTTACCTTCTACTAGTTGATAGCAAGCTTTACTAATGAGCTTTGTTGAATCCAATTCTAAAAATAAGTATTTTAGCTAAAGATGTGGCTTTTGATTAATGTATTTTTCCTTTCTAAAGTTTATTTCAATGGTACACTATCTCAGGTCTATGGAAATTATCCTACCAAGTATTTTATCAGAGAGGTTTTGAAAGAAGAGATCATATCTAAGCTGATAATTTGCTCCCTTTCTTGGTTAGTTCTGTCCACATCACAGTTTGTAAAGTGAAGAAGACATCTACATTTCTGCTTTTGACATTAGTATGTGCACATTTTGATGGCAGTTTACCAGTTATGACGGAGTGCTAAAAATCCATTAGTTCTTATGGTTAAGTAATAGTTTGTTTTACACATAATGTATCAAACATATCTTCCAGGCATGGTACTAGGTGTTAGCAGTAGAGTACAGGGTAAATATTGGCATTCTGAAAAAATTCTGTGTTGTGTGAAGTAATAAAGGTGTCAGAAAGCACACATTCTGATCTTAGTCTCTTTTTTCCATAACTGTATTTCCTTCTCAGAACTGCTGTTAGAATAAGAAGCAGCCTCTATAATATGGACAGACAGCCCTCAGAAAATTGTCTCAACAGCCCTGAATACTGATCTTAGTATTGTAACAGCTACTTTCTAGTTCATGTATTCTACAGAAATCTTCAAACAACATGGAAATCCATGAAAAAAAAACAAAACACATATAACTGTGGTATGCAACATACCATTTACTTCTGGTTTTAATTTGGGAAACTTTCAAAACGTTCCTTTGCTAGGTATATGTACTTTAACATAATTGCAACTAAGAAAAAAATCACAGACATTTAAGTCTCACAAGTAAAGTGAGAAACCATCTTTAAACTAGAATTCACATGACAATACATTGAGTTTCTCGAGTAGTGTGAGGGCATACCTCTATTGGGGAATTATTATTTATGACCTCAGTTTTTCCTGCTGGCCTTTCCCCACAATATCCTTCTTTTCTTATCATTGTTTTTTCTATGAAATTCTTTATTTCTTCTTCAGAAAAGACTCAGGTTTTTTTTTTGTTTGTTTGTTTTGTTTTGTTTTTGGCTTCATAGTCTGCTCTACTTGAAGAGGCTGGATAATCTATAACCGTGAGACCTTGAAAACATACTCCTCCTTGCTACCATGAAAAACTCTCTGCTTCTTAAAAACAGCCCCCACCCCCATCTAAGCTGTATTCCCATACATTCCATGGGATGCTTGATATTAATTAGTAGAGAATCCTTCCTTACTGGACCACTGCCTGGTAGACAGGTGCTAAGTAATCTTTGTGTGAAGATAAATTTAGAAGTCCTATATGGTACACTGATAAATGCTCTTCTGGCCCATCAATTAGTCATTACCAGGGATAGTATCTGATATAGGAACAGTGAATAAATAAAGAGAGTGCAAGTTCCTGGAAACCAGAGAAGACAGTATGTCTTGCCATTGTGGGAGTATGATGTCAACTGTCAAAGATACCAATGGGCTCAATATGTGGGAAATAATTGTTTTTCATATGTACTTAGTTCTCTAAGTTGACCTTTTCTGCTTCCCTTTGGGTAAGGATATGAGATGAAGGTAGGGAATGGACTGCAGTCCAATACTTATTTCTAAACTTTCCTATTCTTCCTTTTCTGAGGGAGAGAGCATCTTTGAGATGCTGCCTGCTGAGCTATTAAACCTAGACTTACATTGTAATATGATAACAAGTGTTTCATAAAAGAAACTGGGGGATTTTGAAAAGCTAAAAGCTAAATACATCATAACAGTTAGGCATCCTTTAGAATTTAACACAAAACAGATGCAGAAAGCGGCACTGTGAAATAAAGGCAGGATTGCAACGATGTCTTGGGGATAATGGCTTCTCAAAAGTCTAACTCCTTGAAACTTACTTTGAGAAACAATGTGATAGTCATTCACAAATGCGGTGCTCACATAGCAATAGCATGTCAACTTGTAAATGAAGTCATGCTCACTTGTAAAATCCTAAACCTTATGTGGCATCCAATAATAGGGACAGTATTTTGCTTATCAAAGCTTTCAAAACGACAAAGAAAAATCTAGCATACTCTTTTTCGAAAAGTAAAAGCATTAGTGGTAAGCATCCTATGACATTATCCCTTTTCTCACTCTATTGGTTAGGTTTCATCCTCTCGATTCAGAGGTAGATGCTGCGGGACCGCTGAGAGCAGTGCAAAGGTGACACAACCTGCCAGTATTTCAGCAACATGATGAACTCGGACCTAAGTATTTATCACTTTCACTAAGAATGCCTATGATCACGACTATAGAGAAAACACCTCTGCCATAATATTAATAATACTTTAATTTTGTAATGAAGCAGAGTGAATAAAACCACCAATGTCCTCTATAAACAGTATAGAAATTAATTACTTGGTCTGTAATGAAATAATGTGGCTGTTATAAACAACATCAGTTTTCTGGTGTCCTAAGCATTTATATTTTAGTCTATCCACTCCCTTGTCAGCTGAAGAAATCTGCATGTTTATTTAATGTTTAATGTACATTGGGTAACTTGTTAAGTTTAGAAAACAAGCAAACTTCTACCTTCTGGAGTGGAGGAAAGAATCAAGCAAACCACCACTGTTGTTTGACACGTGCTATGTGGGGGGATGCAAAAGTTACAAGAGAAGCACCAGGGAAGAGATGCTAACCAGGTCAGGAGGGCAATAGTGGAGCTTTCTCAGCGTGTATGTCAGGGAATGTGAAAATGGTAAAGGAAAAATGGTAGACGATGATGAAGTTTGAAAATTAGGCTGGAGTTATATGTACATGTGTGTTGTTGTTGTTATGTGTGCACAACATAAGCATGCCTTCATGTACATGCAAATATGAGCATGCAAAAGTGTTTGTATTTGTATATGAATACATATTTGTGTCTGTGCATCCATTCTTGAAAGTAACCGAGATGGGGAGGTATGATACGATAACACTGCCCTGTTAGGGACACCATGATGCAGCTTTAGCACAGAAGAGGTCTTTTCAGTATCTTTTGCTACAAGTTTAGCTTTGAAAGCTTTGTAACAAATTATATCACATGCCCAGTTTTAATCTTCCCACGACTGAACAGGGACGTGTACAGGGAGCAGGCTTTGACCAAAAGAAGGCATTCTTTAGAACACCTAGAAAGTGTAGTAGGTATTTTAGGATGTTTGGTCACATGTTCTTAGTAAATTTCATATTTAAGGAATTTGATGATTTTCTATGACAGCATGTGATTTTATTTTATTATATTTTGATAGCGATTAAAAAAGCAATGTCAACATAGACTTCTTTGTCAGCTAAAGAGCTGCGGTCCTAAGGAAGAAATGTGATCCTACCGTACCCTAGGTGCTGGCATTTTGTCTAGGCTCTCCCCACAGTTACCTGGCTACAACCAGGTATGCCTGACTCACTATAAAAGGAGCTGCTTGCCCCCTCCTCTCTCTCTCTTCCTCTCTTACTCTTGCTCTGTCCCCTTGCTCCTGCTCCCCCCCCCCCCACTCCCTTCCACCAATCTCTAGCCTCCATTCCCCTAATTCCTCAATCAGGGCCTCTGTCTCTACTCCCTCAATTCCCCTCCCCATGCCCTGAATAAACTCTACCAGTCATGTGGCTGATCCCTCAGAAGGAAGGGATGTCTCAGCATGGGCCTGCAGAGGCGCCCCCTTTGTCACACCCACCAAACATATTCTTTCTCTCCTCTTTATTTTTATAAAACACAATATTTGGTGCCAAGACTTGGATTTAGAACTCCCTGCTGCCACAGAAGAGCCATTGCTAGCTAGCCCAAACTTCAGAGAACTGGTAAGCCCCACCCCCACCCCGACTGGTCAGAGTAAACATCCCTCTGACACCAGGGGAGTGTTCTTGAGCTTAGAGCCACCTCTGTGCTGCATGTGAGGACAGAGATATTCAGTCTTTATGACTGGCCTTTTCACCGATCCTCATTCTAGGACATTTTCTCTTGAGTGAGATTTTTCCTCTCTCCTCTGAGGTGGTTCCTTTCTTCCTGCTGTGAAATACTAAGCCTAAGTGAACCATTCTCCCACCATTGCTCAGGACACTGGCCCAGAGCTCAGCCCCCACATTCACCATGTGAAGGCCTGGTGATCTGGCCTGGCTGTCATTCTCTAGTTATTAATTTCATCTTCAGGACACTAGAAGGGATAATTAATAGCTCTACTCTCACCCAATGGGTTGGTCTTTGCCACCTTGTCCCTACTTACTGGGACATCCCGGTCTAATTCACAGTACCCAGCAAACAATAACTCTACAAAGCTATTTAACTAGTACTTTAAAAACAACTCTCTCACTAGCAGTCCCCTCCTCCCTCATTCTCTGGCCACTTGCTCTACCTCTTGTGCCCTGCCTGGGACACTATTGGCTGAACACACTTTGCTGCTCTTGCACTCTGTCCTGTGCATGAGCTCTCTCTCTCTCTCTCTCTCTCTCTCTCTCTCTCTCTCTCTCTCTCTCTCCCTGGGCCACATGCACACACACACAAATACACAGACACACACTGCTGCCACCGCTTGGCATTTCATGATGTGGGTGCGACCTCTGCCCTCTCAAATCTGAGAAAGGCTGGGAAATGGGCCTGCGTACCTGCCCACTCAGTCCAGTGCCCGGGTCTAAACCCGCTGGGACACACTTGCATTGTGTCCCATCCCACAGCTCACGCTGCTGCTGCTGTCAGCTTTCTGATTTCTTTCCATTCTGGTCCACATTAAGTTATAGTGTATTCTATTTACTATGTACATTCTCAAACAAGTAATTTAACAAACACAGTTGTCTAACTCAGATATGACCAAATAGATACTTCTCTCAATCTTTTCAGAAGTCTGCTAATGTATTAATATTAAAGACTCCCAAAACCTCCCTAAGCCTGACAGTTACCCCCAAGATATCCAAGAAGATATACACACAGCGACAGGAGTCTACCTGGATTGTGGTATGAAAACCACTGAAAACACCACCATTGCCCTGCCCACTGCCAGGGCTTGGTCTACACTGTGGACAAAACCGGATGCCCTGAGAGTCAAATGCCTCATATTGCCTAAGTCAAGGTGAGTCATTTCTCATTTAACACATATCTATTCCACAGTGTGTGCGGGGGGTGGGGGGAGAGTTTTTTGTCTTCTAGGCTTAAAAGCCAGACTGACTCTGCCCAAGTTACCATGGAGACCACAGGGATCTGGAAACTGTTTAGGTAGTAGACCATAGATGAAACTGTGTCATTTTAAAACATTTAATACATGATTCCTAGATTATAATTTATTCTTCTCCAGATTTTTGCCTACATTGACAGCTAAGCTAACTTCAGCCTGATAGCTTGAAAATAGACCTAGCTCCTTACTCTAAGGTAATCCACCACTATATTTGTTCATTAATGAATTTGTTAACTAGCTAAGACTGCCAGATTTCTTACAGACTTCATGATAAATAATATTACAAGTTCAGATGTTAGCTTTCACAGATGTAACCTGTTACTTCCTTACCTAAAGTGTTTCCAGCAACTAAATGCTTCATATTTCCTCTACTTGCTATGCCACTTATTCCAGTTCTTATAAATTTTCCTAACCCTAATAAAACATTACACTATATGATCCAAGTATATAATCACAAATTCAAATTTTAAGTTTTCTTTGGTTGTCTTTTAATTAAACTTAAAGTGTTTCTCTTGCTGATTCTACACTGTAAGCTACCGTACTCGAATACATGTTTAATCTGATCTTGCTTTAACTATAGAGTTAATGTGCTTCTCTTTCTGTATTATCAACTGTATTCACAAGGTCAAAGTTTTGAATTTCTTTTGTCTCTTAATTATGAGCTTAAAATTGTTTCTAGTTATGCATATTCAGTCTCCTAGACAGAAGGAAAAAAACCCTTCTTGCTACTTCTGCTCCACAAAAGTTTTTTGTCTTCTCTAAACTCATCTTAAAGAGTATTCATGTTGTTAACAAATTTATCTCTTTTGTAAACTTATAAGCTACAGGAAACTCACTCAGATCTACCTCTCATGGATCAAATAGACTCTGTCCAGATAAGTACACCTACCTATTCCAGAGGGTGGTCCTCTCCTGTGCCCTGAAATTGGGACTTACCCTCAACCACCAAGACCTAAGTACAAATGTACACCTAAGAAAAAATTTTTTCTCCCAAACGTACTTAACTTTATTCTCTACCTATAATATGTGTGTGTGTGTGTGTGTGTGTGTGTGTGTGTGTGTGTGTGTGTGTGTGTGTGTGTGTGTTTCAGCATCTTGTCACGTCCAGGTGGTTACAACACCCAGGACAGCTCCAGAGAAGCAACCTCCAGATGCTCAGGTCTACTCTCACAGACACAGAAGGATGCTTCTACTGGACCGGCTTCTTCTGTATATATCCACAGATAGGTCCACAGACCCTGGACAGCAAGGAAACAGCCAATTCTCCTAAGACTGGACCAATATTTCCATACCCATTATCTTAGGTTTCCTAGAGACATGTTGCCCCAAAGTCAGCAGGAAGTAGCTAAGGATCACAATGACCCTATTACTGCTCCACCATCACCTCTTTCTAATTTTTTTCTTTTTAAATTAAACTAAAAGAGGCAAAGTTAGCATTTTGTCTAGGCTCTGCCCCACAGTTACCTGGCAACAGCCAGGTATGCCTGACTCACCATAAAAGGGGCTGCTTGCCCCTCCTCTCTCTCTCTCTTGCTTTCTTGCTCTTGCTCTGTCCTCTTACTCCTGCTCCCCCTCTCCCCAGTCCCCTCCCCACTCTCTCTCCTTGTGCTCATGACTGGCTCTCTCTCTCTCTCTCTCTCTCTCTCTCTCTCTCTCTCTCTCTCTCTGTGCCTTTCTTTGTTTCTACTCCCTCAAGTCCCCTCCCAATACCCTCAGTAAACCCTCTCCTCTCCTCTCCTCTCCTCTCCTCTCCTCTCCTCTCCTCTCCTCTCCTCTCCTCTCCTCTCCTCTCCTCTCCTCTCCTAACCTATCACATGGCTGGTCCCTCAGGGGGAAGGATGCCTCAGCATGGGCCCACAGAGGCGCCCTTCCCCCACACCTGGCTGCACATCCACCAAACAGATTTCTTCTGTCCTCTTTATTTTTATAAAACAGAACACTGGGTATTCAGAATCCATGGTGAAGAACAATGCCTAGTTGTAGTTTTTCCTGTTTGTACTTCGAAAGAGAAAGTCAGATTTGGAATATCCATCATGACAATGTCATAAACTCAGACTCAAAGAAGCCTAGGTGATAAAACATGGCTGTGAAACAAATGTGCAGGTTGCTCAGGCCCACAGCGTTCAGGCTCTTGACACCATCTCTGCCCTGGTCTACATTTATGTCATCAGTGTAAACTTCTTGCTCTCAGTGTTATAGGCATCAAATAGTGACGTATAGGAGAAAAGAAGGGTTAAATATTCCCTGATGTATATATTTCTACTTCTATGTTTCAGCTTAGGTCTTGCTAACTTAAACTTGGCCTAAGCTGCTTCTCCATCCTGAATTCCTAGACTCTAACATGTTTCCTAACGTGCAGTTTGTATCAAGCTGCAGGTCTCAGTGGGTATCACTGTGTATTCTGGATCCCAGTCAGAACAGCTGGTTTTCAGCCAATCACAGGCAGCTAATCTGTTACTGTAAGTCTAAGAAAGACATGTAGGTATCTCTAGCTAATGAGCTGATTGATTCCTGTACTGTGCATAGAAGAGTTTGGTTCTTTCTCTCCTAGGTGGAGCTCACTAAACTTCTCTTCATTCTGAGTACTGTATGATTGACACGCCATCCCATGCGCTGCTAAATTTTGTATAGTTTGTATCATGTTCTTTTAATAGTTTGGGCCATATAAGAAAAGTCCTTTAAATTTATTCTGAAACAATTAGGTTTTTAAGAGTCTGATTAATAGGACTGCTTTGTGTGTGTGTGTGTGTGTGTGTGTGTGTGTGTGTGTGTGTGTATCTACATTAATTTTTATGTGTATATATCTACATTAATTTGTGTGTGTATCTACATTAATTTGTGTGTGTATTTACACACACATATGTGTGTGTATATATATATATATATATATATATATATATGAGCAGAAAATTGCTTTTGATAGTAAAATATACTGATATTAGAAAATGAAAACTGAGAAGCAGACATGGCAGAGAACACCTGAAATTCCAGCACTTAGTATGTGGAGGCAGGACAACCAGATGATGTGTCAATCATACAGTCCTCAGAATGAAGAGAATTTTAGTGAGCTCTACCTAGCCCATGATTATCCTCTAGGGTATAGTGAGTTTGAGGATATATGTTACCTTGCTTAATGACAAAAGGAAAACAATGTAAATAAAACTATGTATCCACATTAAAAATCATTCCAGGAAGAAATGGTATTTTGAAGAGGTATAATTGATTCTAAATGAACTTACAAAGTGTTCCCAGAAATGAATTTAACTGACTCACAGGTCCTAAAATTGCAGGAAGATCATTTAACTACATCATTTGCAAGATGATATAATTTAGTGCTATACTTGTTACATAGTACAGAAAAATATAATCTCACTAAGCAGTTTTAGCTATGTTCTAGGTTTGGTAACAGATAGTATTGAGGAAACTTCCTAGCTTGAGTAAGTGTCTGATACGCAGAAATTATTTATGTTTGGGAAAGCCATTTATTTTCATAAGCTTTATTTTTCCCATCGAAATTTTCTATATCATATTGTAGACTTTCTACAGGGAGACATAAAATGACATTTCAAAAGTCTAACACATTGCTATGTTTCTCAGAGATGCTTAGTAGACAGCAAGTATTTTTAGTTTCTGACTCTCATATGTGTTTCCAGGGTTGAGTGGGTTGCCTGTTTTCGTTTTTGTTTTAGTAATGGCATTTGTGATTATGCTTGTCTTAAGACAGGCACTAGAGAAGTGGGCTGGCTATCGAGACTCCTTTGGCAGTTCTGTGGGGATTAACACTTGTGAAGATATGAGGTAAACAGGTTGGACAAAGAGGAGGTTCAAATATGATGTGATTCACACTAGAGTCTCAACTAGTCCAACAGGGAGCTCTGGGGCTGAAATAATCCTTCAGTGTGTTCCTGCTTGGGGCAGGGCACTCACCTTCATAATAGCCCTACATACTCATTGCTGCTATACACTCAACATATTAGGGAGTGGAAAGTTTGCTGGCATATTCTTTAGAATGAAGGCAGTTTCCAGAAGGGAACACCATCAAGTGTCAGTGACCAATCATAGCTGCTTGCTGCCAGAATTCCTGGGGAACGGGCCTCAATACTGAAAGGGAACCTACACCTCGCACGACAAGGCTTAATACCTTGGATAAATGATGTTTTCAGTAGAGATACATTAAGATGTTCTCCAAGTTGATTCATTTGAACAGACTTATAAGGTGAAAAGAAAAGCAAGAGGGAGAATAAAGACATGTTTGGAAATTAGCAAGTTGTCAATCAAGCTTCATGATCAGTTCTTATTCCTGTTTTATTTCTTTTGTGCCACTTGGAATGCTGGGAGGATGTGAGTGTAGACTATGATGGTAATTTGGATCCTAATTTCAAAAAGAAACATTGGGTGTGAGGAGAGAGTTGGCATTTTATAAGGAGGCCACTAGCTTCTATAAGTATTTCTTACATAATAGCACACATGTTATTTATAAAGAGTTTATTTTCTTGGGAAGATAAGTCTGTTGAATTGTGAAGGGGAAGATAATCAATAACCAAGATCTATTGATTGTTCTTTAGCATGCAAGCATGTGAATTTTCTTAAAAATTTAAATTAGAAGTTTAGCATGAATTCTGAAATGAATAATTTGTCTAAGTTTTTTATTGTGAAAAGTAGCACATCAGACAAGAATGGGAAGCAAGTTAAAAAAAAAAACCTTGTATATAAACCTGGGTCAAAGCTGGCACACACACACCAGAAATGGCTCCCTGTGCTCATTCAGCCACATTTCCAAAGAACACTGAATTGCCAGGTAAATTCATTATTAGGTCACATGGAAAGCAACCAAGCCAAGAAGACTGTAGATTAATGGACATTCACTTTGAGCTACAGAGTCATAGAAAAACAACTAGCAAAGGAGGAAACTTTGGGAACCATGGGTCTATATTTGTCTCTATCTATTGATAGATATCTATCTATACATATATCATCTATGTCTCTATAAATAAATGCTTGGACTTAAAAGCTAGAAGGAGTTAAACATCTGGAGTGTACAATCTACAAGGGCAAACGTTATTAAAGAGAATGGGAGAGTTTCCATTTCTCACTCTTTACTACCTGACTAATTCCCTAAAAGTCCATGGGGCAAGTCGGGAAGCTAGATGATTAATTTCCCTCAGAGACCACAGGACCAAGGCCATCAATGTCAACAGGTAAGACTTTCTTTCACATTAGAAATCTTGATTTCTACTCTGTACTTAAACCACTCAAACAAAACTAGAAACTAAAACATTGCAGAGCCACCAGTAACTATCCACATTATATGCAGTGTTACAACAACACATCACAACGACAACATCATCAGAAATTATGGCTATAAATTAACAAATACACTTAGTATCATACAATACTTGGGAGTCTATTTTGGTAAACTATATTTATTTATTTATGTGTGTTTGCATGTGTGTACATGTGAGTATGCCATCTCTCTGTGTGTATACACTCTCCGTGTGTATACATGTGTGTACTGGCTCATGTGCATGCTTGTGCAGGCCAATGGAGGACACTGTGTGTCCTGCCCTAACACACTTAGTCTTACTGCATTTAGACACAGTCTGGACTGGAACTGGAGCTGGCCACTGTCAGCTAAGGTGGTGGCAATCCTCTTGACTCTTGACTATGCTCATTCATTGCTGTGATTTTAGGTGTGTGCATTCATGCCTTTAGAGTATCTTCTTGTTGCTCATGTTTGAATAAGATGGATTGTTAGCCACCATATTATCTCTCTGTCCCAGGTGGACTGTAGTTAAGTGAAAAAAACATGTCTGCATGTTTTTTTAATTGGTTGACTAAGTCCACCTTGTCCTATTGATGAATTTATCATCAAATTTTATCAAATTTGAAAAAATTAAAAAATGATGAGTCACAGCCTGTCTGCTGTGTAGAATATTCTATATTATCAGCATGGTGCTCTTGTCTTACTGTGATTCTGGCTGTACTTCTCTCAACAGATCATATATTGAGAATTAAAGGACAGTGTTCTATTTATAGACTGTTTCAGTGGTTAGCATTTCATTGAACTCCAAACTGTGTTAAAAGGATTTTTTATTACTTATGAAGAAGAAAGGGAAAAGGGAAATAAACTATTCTGAATGGAGTAATGTTCTAAAGAAAATTATTTTTAATAATGATGACATTAGAACTTCTGAAATAAGGGAGCAGTGAAACTTAGAAAACAAGTAATGCCACGTTTTTGTGTGTTACTCAACAAGAACTGCTGGAGCACTGGTGCACAGTGATTTTTAAAAAAGTGATAATTCTATGTGGTAGACTCTACTTTTCTTATCCCAGAGTTCAAAATAAATAAGTTGTAGAATTATAGATTGAAGTAGCAGATGCTAATATGTGATCTCATTAAATATTCATATACACACGAACAGATGGACACTACTATTTTGTGCCGTGGTGGCAGGAGGGGACTGATAACTACTCTGACAAGACACTACATCTTAACAAAGGAGGGAAGGATAGACCCTACCCCTTGTGGCCATTAGAAATGCCCACTTTTCGTGTCAGCTGCCTAGAACTTTGGTTGGTTACTTCATGTCCTGTCCCATTTAAACACTTTGTAGGGTATAGGACAAAGCTGGCATGAAGCAAATAATTAGAAGTCAAGAACTTGTTGAAGAGAACAAAACTTTGTGCATATTACCAATGGCCAGAATGAGACATAGACAACGTGTGCCTTGAACTGGGGCTGCTACAGGTGATCAGTGTGCTGATTAGTGGGGCAGCCCTCCCAGAACTTCCTCGTGCAGATTTGATGATGAGACTGCAGTAGGATTCTCTGGTCTCTCTTAACGTCCTGCAGTGCTCAACGATGTGTCTGAGAAGCTCATTGACTTTACTCTAGTTGCACTTCTCATAAATGGAATGATACAATCACACAATCATTCTGTTCTGAAACTCTGACTCCTCAGGAGAGATACTCATTCCCCAAAGGTAAACGAAGTAGAGGCATCTGTAATGGTGAAACAGATGTGGTGATAGCTTTCATCTGAGGCAAAGCCCTCTAGGCATTACAGGGTTTTATATTTCTTTTATTCATCTACAACTGTGTAAAACCCATGGATATAAATTAGACATGCTTATGACTCTTAGACGTGGAAAATGGGTTATTAAAATTACTCATCCCAGTGCCACACCTAGCTAAGGAGCTTTGGCAATATGGAGCTGTGGGAGATGGAGGGACTGGTAGGTTGATTATGTTCCAGAGGAAGGGCACATACTTAAGAATATATAGGCAGCAAAAACTGGACTTAGTGGGGAAAACCAATATAAAACAGAGGATACACAACTGGTTGTATAGGAAACTGTGGGTCTGGGGGGGGGGAAGGAGAGGGAGTTAATATGAGAAAAGCATGCCATCTGATACGACTCTCAAAGAGCTACTTTTAAAAATGAGAGAAAAAGTAAAGTAAAACCCTCTCCAGTTTTTTGACATTCTGGTCTGACTGGTAATGGAATGGCTCCCTTGGAAGTATGTGAGTTCCTTATTGTTGAAGGGTCAGTGCACACATTAATACCCAAAGAACAGCACAGATTACTTAGCCCACGTAGAGCCATCTGAGTCTTTGTCCAACACAGATGCAGTTTCCTTTCTCCCACATTGATTGTATTTCCTGTCCTAACTAATCCTGACCTAAAAGCTCAAGATCATGTAGAGCAGACAACATGCTCCACGAAGTAACATGAACTAATATGGTTGTTCTGAGAATCAATAGCATCTGTAAAGCTTAGTGATTGGTAAATAATAGATGGTCAATTAATTTTCTTGCTTATCTCTACAAGTACAAAAGGTCATATTAATCTTTCTTGTCTGGCTTTCAACAACACTTGACTATGATAAAACTTAGCAATTAATTTTCTTTCAATTCTTCAAATAACATCTCAGTAAATGACAGAGGCTGGCCTCTAATGTATAACTCTCCAGCCCCAGCTCCTGAGTGCTGGGGTTATATGCATGTACCCCCACCCCTAGTCACAACTGGCTTTTTTAATGTCATATTTTCCTTGAGTTACTTAATGATCTATATAATCTATCTTTTCTAAAGACTGAGATCAACGATTTTATTTTTATTTCTCACTTGTTTAGACAAGAGTTGGAAACATATTAGGCAGGCAAAGAATACAGCTAGGGTAAATGTTGTAAATCAGAGTCAATACACTATCTACGGTTTGGAAGTCTACAGCCTTTTAAACTTGTTACTCCAATTTAAAGTTCACTTACACAATTTGTGAAAGTGTGACTCTTCATTTTCTTTATTCTGAGAGACAGGGAGAAAGAGAAAGAGAGAAAGAGAGAGAGAGAGAAGAGAGAGAGAGAGAGAGAGAGAGAGAGAGAGAGAGAGAGAGAGAGAGAGGATAAAATCTGCCCTGCCTTCCTATGTTTCTGCTTTCTGTGCTTGATGGCACCAAAGAAGTAGGTAGAGGAAGGATTACCAAGCAAAGTGCACTCTGCCTTGGCCATGGTTTCAGGTTCAACTTAGGAAGTCACATTACAGAATTGACAATGGAGACGGGAGTTCTTTAGTTGACTATCCTAATGGCAACCCTGGGACAATCTCTTTTCTCCAAATTATAGCTGGCAAATCACAGTCCAGAAGATTACAGGCTGCTGTGCTTGTCAGTGCCGTAGTTACTTATGACTCAGGGGACTGACATTTGTTATGGTCCCTAATGAGGTAGTTGAGATTTTCGAGTATCCAGGAATGTATGTGTCTCATACACTTGTCAGTGGAGACTAAAACTGTGGGGTCATATGACTATGACAAGTGCTGTTCAAATGACATGAGAGTAGATTTCTGGAGACTGCTGACTAATGGGAAAATGTCTCAGTCACTGTCAATATCTTTATTTGACAGGAGCATGGCTATTTGTATACAATCCTTATGATGCCTGTTTCTTCCTCATAACTTTTACTTGGACAGTCTGGATTGGATAAAAATTCACAACTATTCAATCACTGCTCTACATTGATGGAGGATTATCTTTCTCAAAACCAAATCTGAGCCACATGGTTTTCACCTACATTCAGTGTACAACTACAATTTGTAAAGCTCAGGAAGCAATGCCTCAGACAATATTTCTGCTGTTACTTTCTCTTAAAATTACTCATCTAGTACTGACCTTTTGTCTACTACAGACCCTCATTGTGCAATCTAGACCACTGGTTCTTTTCTCTTTGCTTCTAAGACGTGCTATAACCCATTCTGCCTTCCTGCTATTTTTTGACTTGTTTACTCTTTGAAATGATGCAGTTTTTGTAGGCACCTGGTGAAATTCTGCCCACTCAAAGCTTTTCCGATAGTGGTTCTCTCTGCTTCATGCTTATATCCAGGTGTTAGAACTGTTCTCACCTCATTGAACTTATGCTCTTTTGGGGATGAAGTGATATATTTTCACTGTAGGTCCCCAACATCACTTAGCTTACAATATTGAAATGTTTTTAAAGAATATGTTCACTAAATTGCCCTGTTCCATATATTGTCATAGCATTAGCCCAAAGGGATTGGGTAAAATCAGATAAAACCTTTGTGGGTAGGTTGCTTGGCCCCTTTTAGTGATGCGCTTGGTAAAGACTCACTCCAAATAAGCCAGTTTGCCAGGTTTGTAAAACAAGTCCTCTGGAAAGAAGGCAAGCAAACAGAAGCATTTCATTGCTGTCAGAGCAATTCTGTTATTCTTTATGAACTTGACACAATCCCATCTTTTTGTATTTACTCCTTTGAAATATAGTCCCAAAGCCATTGTCTTTGTAAAACATGACAGTGTACAATATATGCAGATCTTTTATAAAAGTCCTACACAGGGATTTATGTAGTTGTACCTACAAACAAATTCAAAAAAATTATAAAACTCGTAAGTGAACTAGTTGGAGAGTTAGGACCATTGTAATAATCTGTTGAGATGCTGAGTATTAATTATGACTTCCTGACTCTTCACTCTGGAGGTTGGGTTAATTCATTTTACCCTATAACATATTAAGTGGTAATCCACTAAAGGATTCTGACTTTTTTTTCTAACTCACTGTCCCCAGCCCTGCCTTTATGTCACCATTGGCAGCATCAGCAGTTCTAGAACAGCTGGAAATATCCAGAGCTTCAGACAAGGATTTTCTCTGTGCTGTCCCTGGTCCCATTGGCTTTCTTATCTCTACAGATCCCTAATGTTCCAGCTCCACATCACACCTGTGTCTGGGCTTCAGAGTTCAGAGCAGATCTTAACTAACCATAACTTCTTCCTGAACCCCTGACTTCCAGAGTCTCCCTTTAGACGCTTGAGTGGAAGCAGCACCTCACAGGGCCTCTAAAGCTCCCTTCCTGATTACATCCCCATTTCTTACTCTAGAGCATTGGGACTGTCCAGACGTGAATCTGAGGGGAAGCAGGAGCCTCATGCTATTCTCTCTCTCTCCGTTTTTCCTAGTGACACAATGGTGTTCTCTCCAGCTTCTATTCTTGTTGCTAGTCAGAGTTTAAAATACCTGATAGGCAACTCTTTTTATATTTCTCAGCTTCAACGTTACCAAATATTTTAAGTACACATATATTTCTAGAAGTCATTTCAAATCTGCTAAAAACCACAAGTCTTACATTGCCTTAAAGCTAGAGCATTTATCACTGCACAAATTAAGTTTAATATGGCTTGTCACTGTGTATCAAGTTGTCACAGAAAAAGGGGTCTTTGACCTCTTCAGAAAAAGATAGCACCAGGGGTAGGCATTTGTGAAAAACCATCAAAGATATTAATTTATAGAAATGATATCAGCCCAAAATGGTCATGCCTAAGAGGCAACAGCAAAAATTCTTTTATCTTTTAATTTTTCAAAGTTTATCAGTTTCTCTATTGCTATTTCAAAATGTAGAAAGTCACTGATGATTTCAGATATGTTTTTACTTTATATATTTTATTGGTCAGAATGAAAAAAGCTTATCCCGAGAAGATACACTTTTATCAGTTTATTTTTGTTGTATAGGTAATATTTTTGGTTCTGCCTAATGATGTGATAAAAATCTTAGAGAAAAATTAAGTCAACTGAAGGAAAAAAACATGTAAGTTGTAAAAATAATAAATTTGGCACAATCTAAATATTTTATACATAAGTTAGTCAATATAACTCGTTACTCATTGAGGTGATTAATGATTCACTTGGCAAGAGCTTCTGACATATCCTTTTCCTCTAAGCTGCAAAGTAAACTGGGATAATTTGGAAGAACATGTTTAATTTGGGTCATACTGGCAAGGGCAATAACATCCATTTGCACTTTCTACGTGAAGGGATATGGTGGGAGTCTAAACTGGGAAGGAGCTCAGAAGTTATCTGGTCCAGATTTTCACTTTCTGTTGTCAGAAGGAGGCTAAAGGAAGGGCCTGTGCTTGACGAGGGATGGAATTGGACTTCATCCAAAGAACTACTAACTTGTGGTCTAAGACATTTTCTTTTAATCACACCACAGAATCTTTATGCTAAGTCAAATCCAAAGTGGATTTTACCATTTAGATTCATTATCTGATAGCTTCCTGACGTTTCTCAAAGTATTTTTAATGGAAAACAAAGCCACCCTGATATCAACAGTAACATTTCAGATTAAATTCTTAGGCAGAAATTTAGTTGAGCCAAACTTGCCAGCTATTATAGGAAAACTTCTGGCCTCTATCACTGTCTTCATCATATATGTTCTATGGCTTTTCTCCCTCTGTCACTAAGTTGCTCTTTGTTTCAATGAGTCCATGGAGCAGGGGCCTTCTTGCCCTTCTTTATGGAGTTCAGAAACTGGGGTAGTCTGTGCTATGCATTGCACACGATTTCTCTCTCCATGTGGTCACTTACCAAGCAAATGTGTAATATTAAATATGGCAAAAATGCAGAGATTGGACAGAGAAGACATATTCATGTCTGTGAATGTGTATTGGGAGCTAGTGAACATGGATGCCTATGGGTTGGAGGTTTAACTTTACTAGCTGAAGAGCAATTCATGAGCTACTATTTCTTAAGGAACAAGATAGACTCACTTATTTCCTGTATTATAGTTACTGTTAATCATTCTTTAAAGCGGAGAGTAGCTTCTTTATGTAGCAATATGACTTCTCAAAACAACATGAAAACAGCAATGATACCCTTAAACTAATGTAGCAAAGGCCAAGAAACCAGACTCACATACAGATAAACTGCAGAATTCCTACTTCAGTTTGAAATGCTATTTTCAGTTTATAGTAGGAAAAAGTAATTGTTTTAATGACATGGGATTTTCTCTATGTTCTTCCCGACCTTTAATAGATGAAACATTTTTACATTTGAGTCAAATCATGTAAAATTACTACTCAAGAAGAAAAAGTATATAAACTTACAGCCCTGATGCTTTCAAAATGTCCACCTTCTTTCTCAAAGTCAATAGGTTGTCCTTTTAGTGTCCAGTAAAAAGTGACATCCAAACTGGAGTCGTGGATGGCTTTGCAGTTGAGGACAATGCTCTCTCCAACAGTTAACTCTGTTCTTTTAGGAGTAAGCTCTATCCTTGTGGGTTCTATTGGGGTAAAAACACATGCGTTAGTAAAATCAACTCCATACACCTCATATGCCTTGAACTGTAGAGAAAGCTTAAACATGGAACACGTACAGTTCCATCAGATCCAACATCAACAGTTTGTGATTTTGTATCTTCAACTATGTCATCAAAACTCAAATACTAAGGGTTTGTTTGTTTGGCAGCTGCATGTTTTATTATATTTTTCTAAGGGATTAATGATCCCTCTCTATTCTGTTTAGGCTTGAAATTGAGCAAAATGATAATGATTCTAAAACTAGAAGCAAGGGCTAGACAGGTGGATAGATAGTGAAGAGCACTTGCTATTCTTGCAGAGGACCAGGTTCAGTTCCAAGAACAGCTCATAACTGTCTGTACCAGTGTTCTAAGTGATCTGCCACCCTCTTCTTATAGCTATGGGTACCAGGCATGCATATTGTATACATACACACATGTGGACAAAATATCTATACATGTAAAATAAAATGTATAACAGCTAGAAGCAATATTTGGCCTCATGGAAAAAAAGAACACAAGGAAGGAGAACCTGGAACCTCTCTGATCATCTTTGTAGACACTTAAATAAAGGAATCTATACAATAAAGAATGTTATATATATCAGGAGGTAGAATGCATGGGGAATTTCCTTTTATAATGTATACAGCTTGAAATGCAAGGACTGTCTCCCATACTATCTTAATAAGCTAAAATGCAATGTTACCACCTTGGGCTTGCTTTGTGCTGGACCAAACCCTCTAAGATCTGAGGGCAGAAGAGGCACTGTATGTCTAATTATAAAATATCATTTTGGTACTTTGTGGTTTACATATATAAAACCTTTTAAAAGCTGAGTGGTCATGGGTTTAGTTCAGCAACAATATTCTAACTGCTTACTAGTGACAACTGAATTTCAAAAACTGACATTTTAATATTATTTTTATGGTCTTGGAGGAACATTGAATAAATAAAACGGTATTGGTCATACACCCATGAATTAAGGTTAAATGACCATGATGTGATGTGTTGTGAATCCATTAAGGTGGCTTTTGTTTTCTCTCTCCTGTCCCCCTTAGAGTCCTAGTGTGGACAGGGAAAGTAGACAGGCATGCAGTTTATCAATGGGCTTTTTTTTTTTCTAAATCCTCTTTCAATTGTGGGAGGGCCCTCTCACAAGAGAACGCTGCTCCTAGCTCCCTACAGGGTCTTTTCATGCCTAACCTCCCCTCAGAGCAGTTCTGAGAAGAATAATGCAAGTTGAGAACAAGAGCAACACTCTGAAGATTAAGTGTGACCTCTTGAGGTCATACTGTGCTTTCGACTCTAAATCATGGCTTCCTCAGACAGGACAGGTAAACACAATGTGCTGTGACTTAAGGATTGTGGGGAGAGACGATTTCTGAGTAACCTAATTTCTCACTTCATTCTCAGCTAAGGAAGAACATTCACCATTGATAAAATGTTTGTGAATCTATCATTACCTTATCAGAAGATAAGGAACCTTATCACAGGTGGAAACACAGACTGGACCCCTGGGCTGGATAGCAGTAGTGTTTGCTATATAGGGAGCTTTAGAACTAAACAGTTTCAATGCAAATGCTGGGGTTACAGGTGGGAGCCATTGTTGAAAGCTCTGTTTTCAGTTTTTAAATAACAGAAGTGAAATTTTTTGTTCTGTGTTGCTGACAAATTTTAAAACGGAGCTATTCACACTAATCAATGCAATGCATGTACATGCATATTGTATTTACTTTTCTTTATTATTATTTTCTGATGATCAGGCTAAGAAGCCCAAGCTATCAAAAGGAATGTTATCTGTTCTCTTACCTTTGACAGACAGAGAGGCTATAATCTCCGCAGAACCGAAGATGTTCACCCCTTGGCAAATGTACTTTCCCTCATCTGCTTTAGAAGCATTTAGGATCCGCAGGCTTCCGTCTGGAAGAATAGCTATTCTGAAAATTATTAAAAAATAGTTTGTTCCCATTTCAATGCAAAGCAACTAAATGGCAAGAACTTGTGACAAAGTCCAAACCGTTCCTCCAGTGAGAGATTATAAGTACGAGAAAGAATCCCTGTTGAAAATAAGAAGTGATAGATGCTTGCTCCACTTCACAACTGGATGCAATAAACTCACTTAATATCTTCTTTTATCCAAAAGATGAAGAAACTTGCAAGTTACTTCTCTTGTGATAGTTTTTGACAGTTAATTTTAAAAGTGGCAGAGGAAGGTGACCCTGAATTTAGCTATTATAGCTTAATACTCTTATATCACCTAGTCATATTTTAATACCAAACTTAGATATTTCACCTTAAATCAAAGGTGACCTCAAAAATCAAATAGAAAAAAAAACAGGATAAAAACATAGAGGTGGACTCGTACAGACATAAAATCAAATGTACACAGGTGAGCAGTGATTAATGGCTGCCCCAGAGCCACTCTTGGGTGAAAGGCAGGGAAATGTGGCCTGCTAACCAGGATACTCACACCACACTCACTAGTGTAGGAATGTGATAGTGATAGCCCTGTCTGCAACTGAGCCCTTACATGACCTTTGGTAAAAGTGGACCTTCAGTTTTCTATATGGGTGACAAATTAAAGCATTATTAAAAGTTTTAGAAGTTCAGTACAAATGAGGTTGACATTTGCAATGACCACATTACCCTATGTATTTATCATTCTGGGGAATTTATGCACTTCAGATTTAATTAGCACTTTGGTCCCTTCTTCCCTTGCATGCTTGTGAAGTGTAGCCCACTATTTCGCCAGCACAGCACCCTCACACGCTATCTGAAGTGAAGAAGCAACCTTTGGGCTTTAGGTGGTATGTTCTTAGACTCTAGACCAACTTCTTTAGCAACCAGGAAGTCACAGACTGGCCGTGAGAGTAAGAAACAGTGGCATTAGTGAATCTAGCCCCCAGAATTAAGCCCTTGGGTTTCTGACAACCGCTTACTCCATGGTACTATCATCACCATAACTGTGAAGATTAAAGAAAAATGCCTGAACTTGGTTTACTGAGCTACTTCATGTTCTTCTAGTATGTCTGTTCGGTATGGATTGTCACCAGGGGATGACTGCTATATAGAGCTTTGAATATCTCAACAATTGATAAAAGATTCTAGGCTGTTAAAAGGTAATGTCTAATGAATGTACACATTGCCATGGATAAAGATACCAGTTCAAACTATATGGTTTTAACTATAGCTCACTCATAATTTGCAAGATGAAACATAGAAGATTAACTCAGAATCAAAAGAGACTACAAATGAAGAAGCTTGTCTTCTAGTTCATCTAGAGAGAGATTACTTGAGATCCAAAATACAAAGCCTGAAAAAACCATGTAATCTTTGGTGAGAGTGATGACTCAGCAGTTAAAAGCATTTGCTGCACATGAAGAGGACTTGAGTTTAGTTCATAGCACCTCTGCATGGGAGCTCACAATTGCTTGTAACCCTGGCTTCAGGGGAAATGATGCCCTCCTTAGGCTGCCATGGTTACACACACACACACACCCACACACACACACACACACACGGGGGGGGGGATTCACACATGCATATAACTAAATCCAAAATATTATTAAAGGTTTTATAACCCCTCACACATGCACATGTACACATAATTACAAATAAAATAAAAAATGTTAAGGTTACATAATCCTTCAAAGTAGACAATGTAAATCTATGTTTATTATTTGGAAAGTGCTTATTTATTTTCAAACTAAGAGATGCTGAACTTATTCCAGTATATCCTCATTAAATATGTACTAAATATGTATATATTATATGTATGTATATGTATAAATATATATATTTGAAAGCAAAATTATACTTTTGTATACATAACTCCATATTTTTGCATGAATTATAGAGTGTTTATGTTTAATTTACTATAATTAGATTTTACCAACTTGACAAAAAGTTGGTATATAACAGTAGAGAATTTTGGCTTCAAAGTTCATCTGTTTTAAGGAAATACATGTATGTCAGATACTGGCAATATTTCAGTTCTTGATTTAAGCTGAGTGTGATCTCATTGACAAAAGATATCCTAATTCCCTTTCTCTTGCTGTGATAAATTACCCTGATCCCCTCCCCCCAAAAAACCCAAAAAGTCATGGGAAAAAAATGTTTACTTTAGCTCACAACCCTAGGTCACTGTCCATCATAGCAGGGAGGTCAAGGCAGGAACTTAAAGGAGGTAGTTACATTTATACCCCAGAGCAGAGAGAGGATGGATGTATTCATCCATCCAGTATTCAGCTGATTTTCAACACTTCTCCAGCCCAGGATGCCCCTCCCTAAAGACTGGTGCTACACACAATGGGATAGGAATTTATGCATCAATTAACATAATCAAATAACCCCCACAGACATATCCACAGGCCAACCTAATCTAGACAATTACTTGCTGAAATTTTTTCCAAGATGATTCTAGATTATGTCAAGTTGATAATTAAAATCAAACATCATATTAAGTAACAGATTTTTTTTAAAAAATAATGAGATATGAATATGCTTGTACTTAGGACCACTAGTCTATTAGGGAGAATGAAGGTTTTTGAATGCTATGATAGTCATCCATTAAATAGCAGTGTCTGTAATTTAACTAAAATCTTATCTTCTGATTTAAAGTGTAAATCTTCACCTGTTGTTTTCTAACTTGAAAAAGACAAAGTAGATAATGAATATGATTTACAATCATAATGTCTGGCTACTACACACATAATTACTTAGATAACTGAAGATTAAATTAATATTTCTAGCTTCATTATCGTCTCTTCTTTCTTGTTACTATTTGACTGCTACATTTTGGGATGTTTAGATTTGGGATTAATTATGTTAAGACATCCTTGGACTTGGAGTTGGGTAGCAAAGGGGTGAGGAGAAGCCAGCATATTACCTTGATGTGAAGCTCTACTAGCGCCGATGTCTAGATTCCATGTGTTTTGTTCTACAATTAATGACTGGCTCTCCGTCTTATTAATCTGCCCAATGCCCTAGTCTTTCAGCAGGCCTTTAGCTCATTGCTGAGAGCTTGATGTGTGTGTTTACTTCCATGGACAGTTTGCCACCTTGGATCTCCTGTTGTACTTCCTCACTTAGTGTAGATGTTTCCACAGACTGTTTATCTAAGGAAACAATTTATTTTGATGCTGCCATATTTTTAGTGGCTTTGCCAATCATTTTTGGTTGTACTGGCAGAGGATCTGAGAGAGTGGATTTAAAAAGAGGGGAGATTTAAGTTGGTTCAATGGAAGAGATTTTCCTCCATGGTTGTCTGGTTCCATTGATTTGGGCCTGAGGAAAAGCAGAACGTAATGGAGGTGTATGTGAAGTAAGAAACTTCACCTATTAGAATCCAGCATCCAGAGAGGAAAGGATGGTCTAGGGATAAGATCTGCCAGGTTAGAGTAGTGACCTTCTCTGACCTCCAGAGTGACCTACTTCTTCAAATTTATGTACTGCCTCCTGGTTGACCCCATGCCAATAAAGACTGTACTAATATTACCATTAAATTATAAATGCATCAATCTAGTTACAACACTAGCATTTTCATGATGTGATAACCTCTTTTTAGTGTCAATACTTAAACAAGAGCCTTGGAGATGCCTGGTGTCTAGTCCCTGACAGTGATCAGGCTTTCTTTTGTAAAGCTTGCTCTCCCTCTCTCAGTCCCTGCCCTCCCCACTCCCCTCGCCACCCAATTTCCTTGTACTTCTTCTCCTTTCTTTTTCGTTTCTCTCTCTGCTTTTGAAATTTATTTTAATTTTATCACATTGCTATCATTTTTCTATTTTCGTTTATTTCAGATGGACTTTTTCACACGCTGTATCCTGATTGTGGTTTCCCTCCCTCAACTCCTCTGATATTCTCCTTGCCACCTCTCCCATCTACACTCCTACTCTTTCTGCGTCTTCTTAGAAAACAGATGTGCATCTAAAGAACAATAAAAAACTATGATAAAACAAAACAGAAGAAAATAAGAAAAGTTATTGGTAACAGCATTTGTGCATGCAAAAGAAAGAAAGGAAAAGAGAGAGAGCGAGAGAAGGATGAGGAAGAGGAGGAAGAAGAGGAGCAGGAGGAAGAAGAGGGATTAGAGGAGTGTCTTCCTGTTCTGCTAAGGTCACAGATGTAGTGTGTTTGGACACTATCCGTTAGACTTCTTTAACCTAATTCTCTCATAGAAGTCATAGCTCAGATGTCCACATGGCACATGGTTGTGGAGTACACAGCTGCATTTGTGGTGCTTCTTGCCTCTACTCCTCACATTCCGCAGTTAAATTTGTTGTCCTTTTTCTTTAACACATGGCACCTTTGTAGGAAATGAGGGCACAATGGCATAGGTGTCCCTCTCTATCAGGCTGCCATTGTCTCTTCCCAGCCCACTGCTGAGACACCCTGGTGAAGTTCTTAGGGGCCAGTTTCTTGGGGAAAGCATAAAAATGGAAGTGGGTCCGGATAGAAAGACACACGGTCAAACTAGATCACGAGAGGTACGGTTGGGGAAATGCAATCCAGAGACATGGAATTTCAGAGTAGAATGTGTAAGTTGGGTGGTCAAACCTCATTTTACAAATCGAAAAACTCTAAAGCAAGGAAATGAAAATGATTTGTGAGCCCATCGGTTACTAAGTGAAGAAAAAGCTATCAAGGATTTCTATGTTGCTTGCCAGTAAGCGATTGTGATAGGTTTCTCTCACTGCAGAGCACAAAACAAACTTGAAAGGAAAATACCTTCCTTTCAAGTCTACCTTAGTCACTTCCTCCTTTAGAACCTGAAAGATGAATTGCCTAGTTGGATTCTCTGCTTAAAGCGCCCCAAATATTCAGTGGAGTCCAGGTGTAGTCAAGGTAGTGTCTTACCCAGATGCTGGAAAGAACTGCTGTCCAAGCTCATTGCTATTTTGAGAAGAATTAATGGCTATACATATTGCTGCTGCTTTTAGCTTGGTGCTGCTCTTAGATTCCAGAGGCTTCCTGATTTTTTTTTTTTTTTGGATTCTCCAAAAGATTATATTATATTGTATTATGTATATAATATCTTGGGATCTTCAGTGATTTATTAGTACTATAAGCTTTTAAGCTAGAGAGCACTGGAAAGATAGAATGGACTAACAACTCCTTAAAAACCACCCTTGTCAAACTGCCACAGAAACTTCACCTAGATTGGGTAAAACTCCTAAGGCTGGCCCTTTTCAGCCTATGAGCTCCCCCAAGCAAACTCTTTCATCTCACCCTTTGAGCTCATGTATTGACATAAGGTTCTGACTCCTGTCTTTCACGAAACACACCCCTCCCTGATCACCTCCTCACTCCCTTACTCTGTCATCTCTGCTCCCTCCTATGGAACTTTACTGACGACCATCTACCACAGCCACACACTATCTCCTGTCCACTCCCTACCAACATTGGAGATCAGGTCCTTCTTGTGACGCCCCCAGAGCTGTAAAGCTTGAGGGACTCTCTCATTGGGTTCACCAGCCTCACCTCAAGCCCTTCACCCCTGCACCTCAACAGAACACTTCTTACACATCAACTCCAACAGGATCCTGCTCCTGTAAGCTTCAGAGAATGTCGGAACAAACCACCTTGTCCCCAATCCCAGAAAAATTAGGCTCCAATCTGGCAGCTGCACTTTGCCCCTCTGTATTAGATGTAGGCTTCTCCTCCTCCTCCTGCTGTTCATTTCCATCCAAGGTAACCCTTATATCTGGAGATTCAAGGTTCAAGAAACCCCCACTTATAAGAAACAATCTCTCTAAATAGGGTCAGAAAATTGCTCCATAGCCTGATGCCAAGAGATGATCAAAATTGCCCATTATCCCTATATCTACAATCCCTTCTGAATATTATGACCTCTTTGTCTGCTTCCCTTTTGAGTAGACAAAGGATTATTATAAGAAATGTCCAGGTGAACATGGAGGCTGCCCATATTGTTCTTGCCAAATACATACATTAGCATCACAGACCAATCACCTCTTTTATCAATGATGCAAACCCCTTCTTTATCCAGGACCCATGTAATCCCAGGTGGGAAACAGGTGTTGGTAAACTCTACAGCACTAACAAATCTGGGCTCCCAATAAGCACAATTTATATCCTGAGAAAATATGTTCCAATTATCCAACCTCTGGAAATAGGAGAAATAGAAGTAATTAAACACTCCTCCAAGGTCTTTACTTCTCTGGCATCCCCTCTCCTAAATCATTTTGCGTCTGCTCCAGACCCTGACATCAGCCTACCAAGCCTTAAGGTCACCCAACCTGGCTGCTTTGGAGATTTCTGTCTAAGTGTGCCCCCTGGAACTAGCTCACAATTGCCATTTAAAACTTCTTCAGTGACTGTCAAATAGCCTTGCTTTGTCTTTTACCAACTGACCTGACCTTGGTTGTTCCCACGACCCCTTACCATTTCCACATCACTCTCTTTGGCATGGCAAACTGTTTCAAGACATCCTGGACATGTTCCATAGGAATATTAAGTTACTTAGACTATAACAAAACCATAATTCTCAATACCTAAACTCTACCACAGTGCCCTACCATCTAGAACTCATCAATTTTTTATGATACTCAAGTGTATCATTCTCTACCTACCAGCTGGTCAGAAATTTGGATTCTGGTGTTTCTTTTCCCTAAATTATGGGTAATCCATGGAGAAGAGCCTGTACCAATTCTGGTTGTGGACTCAATAGCTGCACAACATAACAACACAGCAAATCAAATCCTTGCCCATCCTGGCATTGCAGGAATAACTTAAGATGTTGCCTATGAAACATCAGGACTTACCACCTCCTTAACTAGGTACCATAATTTCTTTTCCCAGTTTAGCCACGATCTTAACAGGTGGCCCAAACCACACTCCCTCTCCAAGGACAGATTGATTCCCTGGGAGCAGTGGCATTTAAAAACCTATGGGGACTAGACCTTCTTACAGCCAAAGAATAGTCTTTGCCTTTTTCTCCTAAAAGAATTCTGCTTCTACGTAACCAGTTGGTTATAGTTAACAAAAAAAAGAAAAAATCCAACAACTAAATACAGACCTGCAAAACCAATGTGATGCCTCTAATCCATGAGTTTTTGAAAACCCCATATGGAAATGAGTACTGCCCTTCCTAGTGCCCCTTCTTCCCATTTCTCTGCATTTATTATTTGCACCCTGCTTCACCAGCCTCTTCTCCACATTTCTCAGATAACAAATCTAAATAATATCCAACCAAATGATGAATTAGTCCCTCGTACAGGATTATGAAGCACTGCCCACAGAGCAGCCTGATGCCAACAACTATTGAATGAGTCCTGGTGGTGAAGATCAACTATACCCAAAATTGACAGCATCTCTGGCCAGCAGGAAGCAGTTTAAGAACTCTGACACCCTATTCCTGCCTCACCATTATGCCCCTTTTAATTCCCTTCTTTAAGATAGGAAAAAGAGGAATATTGGCAATCAGGCACATCCACGGACAGCTGAAGGTGACTCAGTGGCAATCAGGAATCTTTACAGCCAGCTTTCAAGGGATCCTGAGGCAAGACCATAAGACATGTCATCATAAGGTACCCAAGGGTCAGCACATTGTCACCCCTGTCGCATGTCCCCTTGTGCCTGCATCATGACCCCAATAAAAGTCACATTCTCCCTTCCCCACTCTTTCCTCTCCCTCCCAGAGGCCACCTCTGTGCCCCTCTCTTTTAATAAAAACAAACAAAAGAAAACAAAAAACAAAAACGGTGCACATGAGACCTGTTGCATGGCGTGATTTTTGTCAGGACCTGCCACCAAGTGTCATCACATGTAATAATGTAGCTGTGAGTGTGTGTGTGTGTGTGTGTGTGTGTGTGTGTGTGTGTGTGTGTGTGTGTGTATGTGTAGCTCAGGGTCTCACGCATACTAGCCAATAAATCATTCTCTGAGCCATACACCAGGTCTAAACATTCTTTTGTGTAGTTTTATTCACTCGGGGAAATCAAGCTCCAATTTATCCATGCCTCTACAACAGTCGAAATGAACTCCTTTTATGGCTGAATTCTTGTCTTCTGTGCACAGGTACAATCATTGGTCCTCCACTTACCTTTGGCTCAATGATGAGGATGCTTTCACTTTAGAGCTTTTTACAAATGAAGTGAACAAATGTTTGTGGTTAAGTCTAGGGAAATACGTTTCCTGGTGATTAATGCTAAGTGTTGTGATGGGCAGATCCCTGGCTGTATGTTTTTGATGATGCTTAGGCACTCTTTAGTGATGTTGTTACTTCCTGTTCATTGAAGCAGTGCATAAAGATTCTTCTGGCTCAGAAAATCATTTTTTTCTTTTTTGATTTAGACTATATTAGTTGGTATTTAAAAAGGCTTTCTGTGGTGAATGGAAATTCTGCCACAGAGAACATAGTACATGTCTCCTTGTCAGCTCCCTTCCCATCTGTAAGTCTTCTTTGGTCAGGTGATTATTATAATGTGGAACTTATAGGATTGTTTGTCTATTTTTGAGATTTTACAGTAGGTTTATGACTTAGAAATATTTAATCTATGAAAAGATACTGAATATGTAAATATTTGATACAGAAGTTTCAATGTTGATGGACTCAATTTATTTTATATATTGTACTCCTGTTGTACTAAGAAATCTTGTCACAATTTATGAAATAATATTAGAGACCTAAAGACATGATTTCATTCTACACCCCCTGAATTCTCTCTTAAAATGTTTCTGCCTGCTCTTCCATAATGTTCCCTGAGCATTGGGAACAAGAATACCGAGATACATGCATCAATCTATGGACAATTATCCTCTGTGCTTTGATACTTCTGGATTTTTATAATAACTACCATTCACTGCATAAAGAAATTTCTCTGATGATTTGTGAAAGTTGCACTAATCTATGTGCTTAGAGATACAAACTTAGAGGGCACTTTGATACTATGTACATTTAGCAGAATAATAGCAACAAATTCACTCATGGCCCCAAACCCAAAAGTGGTTATAGTTATTATCATAATTCCTGGCACTGTTGTACACTGAACATACCTTCCCTTGTTAGTCCTTATTATTGTTCTCATATTCATGGCTGAGTAGGACCACTGATTACCACCCTCCTCCATTCAAGGGTTCTATATAGTATCTTTCAGTACCGTGAAAGCTAGCCAGCATGGTATTCATTCTTCGAGGATAAATTAAGAGAAGTGAAGACCAAATGTCCCAAAATCTTCAATGTATTATACCCGTTTTTAATATGAAGTGACTGCAAGAGAAAAATCTGTCTACATATTAATTTTATTAAGTTCCAGGATTTATTGCTTACATCTTGGTCCCTCAGGAGAAATGCTCGACTGGCTTGAGATGACAAGTTGTGCTTCTGATTTAAATATCCTGAAAATGAGAATGAGCTTTTCTACTTAGCCATTCTATGTCTTTTTGATATGCATCTGTTTATGTCCTTTGCCATTATAAAATCATATTGTTTTCCATGTTCAACATTTTGAGTTCCTTATATGTTATGAATTTTAATATCTTGTTGATGAATGCTTTGTAAACATCTCTGTTTCTGAATGGTATCTCACAGCTTCATTTTCTACACCAACTTTTTTTAGTTTCATACAATCTGGTTCAAGGATTTAAATTTTTATTGCTTCACTATGAAAAACACCACTGTTTACATCAACATTTTAAAGTGACTATGTTTTCTTGCAGAAAGTTCACAGATTGAAGCTTCATGTTGATTTTTTTTGTACAGCAAGAGGAAATTATTTGGATTTCTTCTACTTGATACATATATAAGAATTTGGTAGCATCATTTACTGAAATAGTAAATAAATCCCAAACTCATAGAACAAGCTTCAGTCACCATGACACCTGAACAGCCTAACACACTTGGAAGCTGTAGTAAACCTGGACACATAGAACATGTGGACAGAGCAGTGGACCCAGATTTCAGTCCACATTCATGATCAAATGACTTTTCATAAAAGTCCCAAGAAGGCAAAATGAAGGGGGCTTACAACGCAATGTTTGGTTAAAATGTCCATATCTCATAAGGGGTCAGCTACATTTTTTTTTTTTTTTTAGTGTGCAATGAGGTGGTGAGATGGTTCTTTCTGGTAATGACACAAGTTGACAGATCATTTTTACTGTGCAAGGTATCACACCAATGTTCTTGCATGCTTCGTTTCCTTGAACACTTCCAAACCCTGATATGAGCTGAAAGCATTTTGACTCACTTTCTGACGAGAAAGTTCTGCTTTTTAGCTTCCATTACCTGAGTCGGTCAAAGGTGTTCTTCAAGTGGCAGAGACTTGACTCCAGAAAGACACTCTGACTTATTGTTCGACTATTGGAATGTAGCCTGTTTCTCTTGTCTTTATCAACAACTAAATAACAGACATTTAGTCTAGGGTTTGTTAATTATTAGATACTCAGTGAATGCGGCCTGAAGGAAATGCTAGGCTGTCTAAGAAACCGTCTAATTTTATAGATGAAAAAATGGAGCAGTTCAACACGTACAATTCCTTTAAAGAATACAGTGGTAGATGGTGTTCTCTAATACCATCTATTACGGTTTTGCTTGATAGAACCTTTAGACAGCGATTTTATGCATTAACTCAATATTCCACCTGGGGCCTTGTACACGGCAGGCAAGGACTCTACCACAGAGACACATCACCAGCCCCTACCTTAACTTATTTCATCTTTTACAAGAACCCAATCATTAGTTCTCATTTGATGAGGAAAGAAATGCACAGAAGAGAGGCTGGATAAGATTTTAAAGTAAGCCTCCTAGATTCTAAAACTTATACTATGAATCATTCTTTGTTGACCTAAAGACATTTTTTCAAAGAAAGCTTTGCATAAAATCACAAACAACCTGACAGGTCTGGCCAACCACAGAGCTGACAAAGCAAAGAGACTCAAGGGTAACAAGACAAGACACATTTTCTTACAAATGAAGCAAACAAAAGCAAGTCATAATCCTTAACATCATCAGTAAACACTTTAAAAGCTAAGGGCAAGACACACTCAAGTGGGCTGGGCTGTCACCAGCTTTTGTCTTTAGATATACTGTAACTGGAAGCAAGAAGTGAGCTGACCGAGAAAGTTCTTGCAGCTTTGGGAAAGCTGCTGAGAGATCTTAAGTGCAGAAGTTATTTTAATTAATGGGACTTTACCCCAGCTTGAAAGAGCAGGGCTCTTTGTGTTGAACCACTGAATAATCACAGACCCTCCAGGCTCTGAAGCAGGGGTGAGGAGGATGAGCCTAGTTGTCAGCTTCACATAGGAGCTGCATGAGGCAAAAACAAGACAAGACAAGTGACCTGTCTATTTTTTCTGGAAAGTTTCTCAATGTGATTTGCCTTAAGATTTATAGTCCACAAACATGGGATTATAGTCTTTATGTTTCCGTTCAAATTGATTTCTTATTCTACTGCTTTATATTTTCCATGAGGTTTTTGTTTTCGTTTGTTTGTTTGTGATGTGTTTATTAAAAGATACAGATAGGGGGAATATGTTTGGTGGATGTGTAGTCAGGTGTGGGGGAAGGGGGTGCCCCAGCTGGCCCATGCTGAGGCATCCATCCCCCCAAGGGACCAGCCACAGAACAATATAGTAGAGAATAGACTTTATTCAGGGCATGGGGAGGGGAGTCAAGAGGGTAGTAGAGGCAGAGAAAGGGAGAGAGAGAGAAAGAGAGAGAGAGAGAGAAGGAGGAGGAGGAGGAGGAGGAGGAGGAGGAGGAGGAGGAGGAGGAGGAGGAGGAGAGGCTTTTGAGGAGGGGGCAGGCTACCTGGCTATGGGGCAGAGCATGCCTGGCTGTTGCCAGGTAACTGTGGGGTGGAGCTTAGAATGCTATGTGTTTGTTTGTTTGTTTTTGTGGGAAATCCTGCATGTGTCTGCACCTGTTTTGGTGGCATAGTAGAAAGCTTTCCTCGATATCAAGGAGTCTGTAATCAAAACCAGGTTAAGAACCACCATCAAGTCTTTTCTTTATAGGTAAGTCATTCAGGAGAAGGAAAGCCCAGTGTATTTCTCTTTCAAATTTAAGACATAATCCAGAATGCTACCTCCAACACCATCCTTTGCCTTTTCTTCTCCCTTATGACAAATGGGTCTCCATATTTGTCTAACATTTTATAATTTTTATGTTATATTTTGGTGTGTGTGTGTGTGTGTGTGTGTGTGTGTGTGTGTGTGTGTGTGTGTGTAAGGGTGTACATGCATGTGTAAGTATATGCAGGTCACAGGTTGATACTGAGGATCTCCTTCAATCACTGCCCAATGTCTTCCTTGAGACAGGTTCTCACCGAACCTAGAGATGACTGATTCAGCTGGCTGCTGAGTCCCACCCAGAGATGCCTGCCTCCAACTCCCAAGTACTGAGAGCATAGCTGCTTGCCACTATGCTGGTCTTAAATGTTGGTTTCTGGAGATTCAAATTCAAGTTTCCATGCCTTCCTAGAAAGTACTCGACTAGTAGGCTGTCTTCCCAGCCCTCCATAAATATATTGTATCCACATATTTATTTCAGGAATATTCCAGAGTCTAAATGTTCCAGACAATAAATATGAAATAGTTTCATATTTTCTAATAATTACTTTCAATGCTATCAAACTGATTCATTTAAAAATATTTTGTTTTATTTATGTGTGTCAGTGTGTCTGTGTGTATGTAAGTATACATACATTAAGGTGCCCACAGGGGCAGGAAGAGTATTTCAGATCTCATGGAACTGGAGTTATAAGAGGTTTTAAGCATCCAAAGGTGGATGCTGAGAATTGAACTATGGTCCTCTGCAATAGCAGCAAATGTTATTAACCACTGAGCTATCTTTCTAGCCTCTGATTATATTTTTATGTCCTATTATCTATAGGAATGACCCTAGCTTTTTAATAACTCTGAGTTCTGCCATGGGAAGTGAATCTCCCCAGGAACTTGTGGCTCTGACCCTGAGAAAGATGGCTCTCTTTTTTCTGGGTGGAGTAGAAAAACCAGTGAAGGACCAGAGGCCATTCTTATCATATTCCTTTGGAGATCTATTGTTAGATGTAGCTGCCACTCTAAGAAAAGCTATCTCTCCATCACTTGCCATGATACGATCTCCAGTTAATGATTTGCTAGGTACTCTGGCTCTTGTCGGCACACCTCCGATGACTATGAAGTTTTCTTCTTACAGAGTTTCCTGCCTTAACCTTCTGTTCAGGTATGTTCCTTCTAAGCTTTGGCTTCCTCCTCATAGTCTATTCAGCTCATGAAGAACTTGCCTTTCTGCATGGTGGAGAGGTAACATTTGCTTGCTAAGTTTTCTTCCTCATTCTGTTTTCTGCTCTTCTATGCCTCACTAATTTTATTGTCTTTTGGTCACCATAATAACAAAGACAACCACAAATGTTGTTGATGAAGAAAAATTTCAATCAAGAGTACAATACAAGTTTTATAATATCCATGACTTAGTACTTGGAGCCACCAGTGATGTTTGGCTTTGGAAGTAGCAAGGATAAGAGAGATGTCCCTGACCTGAGAAGCTAAAGAACATAGAGGATGTCTTTCCTCCCTCTGATATGAACTATATTAAAAGGGTGAGGAGTGAGGGAGGTATGGTGGCCAGGGCAGTGGTGTTGGGGTCTGATCCTTACCAAGCTGAACTGCTTCCGAGACGTGGGCCAGGAAGTAACTGCCTGGACAGGACCTGTTTGCTTCCCAACCATTCAGGAGCCTCAGGCTTGCCATGTGATCTCATTTATAGCCTTTATTGAGGCCCAGAATTCATCTGCACTTTTACATCTCCCCGCAGGATTGAGCTATCCCATTCACGGTTTGGAATAGTTTACCAACTGAGCTGAGAAGCCACTGTGCCATTGCACGCGACACTCGAGGTAGTCTTAACCTCTTCCTTAACCTCACCCTCTAAGCTGGCACCTTCTTTCTTTACGTCCCGACCCACTCTACTCTGCATTTGTAACAGACTGCTTGTTCTCTTCGCTATTCCTTTCCCACTGCCATGAACTTTTCCAAGAGAATTTTTCTCTTTTGGCAAAGTTCTTCCTGATTCCCACTTTAATATCTGGCAGATTCTTTTTCATTTTCTGTTTCTTGTTGTTTCTCAAATCATGCTGGAGTGATGCTCCCGCAGCTCACTTACTATCTTTTCATTCACATAACTACTGTTCCTCTGTATTAATGTATTCCTGTAGTCAGTAATGTATTGATAGAAGTGTTATTCTTAGAAAACCCCTTCCCAGATAGTTATGAACTTATGCATGTTTTTATATTTTATGCTGAAGTATTTTTCCCTTTCAGGCTCCTGAATACTTGATAAAACCTTTTTCAACTTAAACATGTTTCTTCATTCCCCCTGCAAGCTTTTTGATTAGCACTAATGAGAAATCGTCCTTACACAAAGGAAGAAATTAAAGCCAAACACAACGAAGGTAGGGAGATGCTTTCAGAACTGTTTGCCCAGCATTTCATTCTACTGAGAAGCTTCTAAAGTGGAAAGAGAATTGGACTTCGTCACAAATGGAAAGTATCAGTAAAAACAAGACAAGAATGGCCGCAAACGGCTGAGGTGGTATTGCTTCATCCTGCAGTAGTTTCCCCGGGATTTTAAAGGGAATAATGTATTAGACATTAATTGCAGGTAAAACCCGTCTCCATTTCCTAATGTAGAACAATAGGACAATTATTTTGAAAGATGCCATGTTCATTTCTGTTTGACAAATATTATTAGTACAGACTCGTTGGCTTCATTGCTCCCCAACTTTGTGTGAGCTTTTCATGTACGTGTTATCTTTTCTGTCTGTTGTCTTTATGAATATCTAACTCTCCTAGGGGCCAGCAGCAAATTATTGCTCTTCTAAAAATGCAAGGTCACAGAGATTGAATTCTAGGCAAAATTATGAATTTTTGATATTTCCACCTGGGATGGTTTTTATTCTGTCTTAAATTATGCTGACCTCATTAGAAATCTTGACCAAGACTTGGCTGTTTAATATTGAAAGATGTATTTTATTTGTGTAGCAGTCTCCTGTAGGGTAGTCATGCCACCAAGGGTCCCAACTTACACTTCCATCAGCATGGACTCAGTGTCATTTAATTCATTTTTAAACTTGGCTGTGGAGAGTGAGTTAATGTAAGAAATGAAATGCAAACAATATAAACTACAACATATAAAGTTTCCAAACCTCCCGCGTGAGGGACTGTTCGAAGTGTGTGTGAATGTGGTAAGGATGAGTGAAGGGAACGCCCAGTACAGCAATGTATACGCCCTAAATATGATTGGCTAAGATCAGCTTAAAAACCCCGGTCTGGCACCGCAACTTACTCACTCCGGGAGTGCAACGGAGATGCTGTCACTCTGAGATCCGAGTCCACCGACTCAGACGCCTGTCGTCTGAGCCCGTGCAGTGGACCCAGTTCCAGACAAATCGAGAAGAAGGACACGTTGTGAACTTTATCTGGCACGCCGCAGCAGACACGACATCGGGCCGGACCGGAGGCTTGTGAAGGATGATTGCTTCAGTGAATCTGATCCCATTTCGCCATTTATTGAGCAAATAAATAATTGCAACCTGGCCTCCGAGTCGAGGCTTCCTTTGCCTCTGTCCTCAGCATTCCCGATTTACTACAGCTGGCATAGTCAGCAGGATCAGTCGTTAAGAACTGATCCTGAGGAAAGCAAACTGGAGCCCCAGCTTGCAGCTGCACTTTACATTTTGGGCCGTATTCTGGGCGGTAGAATTCGGATACACTCCTAGTCTTGATCTAAGTCCCCTCACTCGCCAGGCACTCTCTTGAGTCGAAGAGACTCCACGAAGCCAACTCAGACCTAGGTCTGAGGAAGAGCAGGTAACTGGCGCAGCAGTAGACCAAGAGAGCCAGAGGACTGGAGCCCACCACCCTTGGTCGAACAACACCAAGAAGCCAACTCAGGTTCAGGTCTGAGGATGAGCAGGTAATTGATGCCGAAGTAGGCCAGAAGGGTGAGGGCAGAAGCCTCCTCGCCTGATAGAGATTGGCTACAGAAGAGACTAGTGAGACAGGTGGATAAATTATTCAACAATTTACTAAAAAGTCTGCCCAGAAATAATTTTATTTGGTAGTTGAAAAAGAAAACAGTGAAGGCCTTGTACCATATAGCCTATAAACTAATCCAATGAGTGGAATTAAAAGACTCATCAAGGTTATGAAAAAGGTAAAAATAGAGATGGAGAAACCTCTGACTCGGTGGAAAGAGCTTGGCAAAATACCAACCTCATAGTTAAGAACAAAACTAAATGTAAAGAAGTTAAGATTGACATCCCACTGACAGTACCGCATCAGGTAGAACCTTTAATAGAGAGGGCAGCACAAAAAGAGGTACCTAGCATACTTATAAAGACCATAGTTGATCTAGACAAGGACAGACTAATGGGCAAAAGGCTAGCCATGAACATTACTAAGAAATAGAAGGACCCCAATCCTTTCAAAAATGCCTTAGAGTCAGGACCTGTCCCATCCTTACCAGTAACGTCCTCCAGACTTCAAACGCCGCTAAGGGGAACTGGACAGACCAGCCCCATGAATATAATGTTTGAAACTAGAGCATACAGCCCACAGGAACTAAATGAACTAAGGAAAGATTATTCCCAAAAGGAAATGAAGGATGCATCCTACATAGTAAAACTATGGGAGAAAGGAGTAGATATAATATTATTATCAGACAAAGAGATGCGCAAAATTAGGAACGTGGTGGAAAACCCCACCATGTTCGATGCTCTACAGCATGTACTAGACAGCTCCCAAGGATATACGCACCCACTGCTCGACTGGATAACTTCAGCTTGGAGACAAGCTTTCCCCTCCTTAGATTTAACTCAATTCGAGGCCTCAGCAAAATGGATACCCTGCAGGAAGCAATACAATTAGCAAGAAAATTAGGAGTACTCTATTACATTTTTAACCAGGTTCTTACCCCTCAAGCAGCACCAATGTTGGCTCAGTTTAGGAAAATCCTGTTAAAAGGAGCTTCACAACATCTCAGGATGACCCTAGCTGGACCACTGCAAGGACGCCAGACCGTGGCAGATGCCATAGTCTTCTTAAAATCATACAGAGAGCTAGACTTAGAAAAGGTAGTGTCTCTACCCATCAAGGGCAGAAAGATAGGTGGAAAAAGTAGAAGGCTTAAAAAGATAAGACAATTTGGAAGAACAAACACCAATTTCCCTATGAGACCAAGACCAAGCAGACCATGGAATCCCACCAGACATTTGTTGGGACAAGCTCCTCATAGACCTTTTTTAGGGCAGAGGGGGCCCAACGACTGAGGACCCCCAAACCTAGGACACAACAACCAAAGGCTGAACGTAGGAGCAAGACCAATGGACAGGCTACCACTAGGAAACCATCTAAGAGGACATGGACCCTCCAGACCTCAGGAATGCAATATCTGAAACCCAGAATAGCTCTGCCCAATTGTGCTTTCCAATGGCACTACTAAGGTGGTTAAATGGCTACTGGACACAGGTAGTGAAATAAATGTATATACCAAGATGAAGGACAAATTTTGAATATAGGGAAAATTGAAGGCTTTATAGAAGTAGAAGGAATTGGAGGCAGGGTTAAAACACCTATAACCAAATTAATATTGCAGGTTTATGACAAAAATTATGAATTAGATTTTGCCTTATGCAGTGCCCTAGAGAATATAATAGGATTACCTACCATACATAAATTATTCCCCAAATTTCTGAATTATAAGAGAATACCAAAGATACTATTGGCAACAGTTAAAATACAACAAGTAGAATTACCCAAAATACCACCCTCCTTCACCCCATAATACCCCATAAAAGGTGGGATGGAGGAGGTAAAGGAGACAATACAAACCTTATTGAAAGAAGGTATCATAGAACCAACACAAAGTTTTAACTATAATAGTCCCATTTGATCAGTTAAAAAACCAAATGGCAAATGGAGATTCACAGTAGACTACAGAAACATAAACAAACTCACAGAACAAATGCCAGGACAATTACCAGACATAGAAGACATATTCCAGAGATACATTCTCATGTGAAGGAAAACAATATCAATTCACCAGACTCCCACAAGGATATAAGAATAGCCCAATCATAGCACATAATGCATTAAGATGGGCCTTGGACTCATTCCAAACACCATAAGAAGTTATAATTTTTTCACATGTAGATGACCTCCTCCTAACATCCAATGACAGACAGATATTACAGAAAACAGTAGCTGACTTAATAGCACACTTAACAAATGAAGTATGGACCATCAATAAGGAATAGGTAAAAGGACCAGCAGAGGAAGAGAAATTCTTCAGAATGCACTGGTGCACTAGAGAACCATCCATTCCACCAGAAGTAGTTAACAAAATAAAAACGTACCTAGACCACAAAACAAAACAAAACAAAACAAAACACAACACCTGATAGGTCTATTTGGGTATTGGAGACAACATATACCTTATTTACAGCTGTTGCACCAACCACTATATAGTATCTATTGCAAATGCTTCCCTTGGTCAGACGCTAAGTACTCACTTTTTGAAAAAACAATATGGACTGCTTATGAAGCACTCTGCATGTGCCACAGCATCCTAAGACGGAACCTGGTGCTGCTCCGATCCACCATGCCCATTCTTGAATGGGTAAAGGCACCAGAAGAGGCATGGGCAGCGCTACCCATGGAAGGAAAGGTATTACAATGGAAATGGTACCTCTCGGAGTTCCTTCGAAGAGCAAACCTGACTGCACAGGGGGCAGTACCAATGGTGTTAGAGCACATACTTGCATTGATTAATGACAGCCAGGTACCTATCACACTCGACACCTCCCCTCCCCAAAAACAGGTACCCATAGGATCATAGGGGTCAGGCCAATACTCCCCCTCACTGGTTAATGCCTGGTTTACTGATGGCTCAGCTACCACTAAAAACAATGTGGTATGCTGGAAAGCAGCAGCTTTCAGGCTGGAAGATGGAATAGTAATAATAGAAGAAGGAAAGAGCAAATGGACACAGCATGTGGAAGTGATAGCAGCCTTATTGGCAGCTAGACAGTCCCTTAAAGATGGAAAGGATAGCTATCTTTTCACAGACTCTTGGTGCGTGGCCAACGGTATAGCAATTTGGTCAAGAAAATGGAGATTAACAGATTGGAAAATCAATGGAAAAGACCTATGGTCTAAAGAAGCCTTGGCAGAAATAGCATAAATTGGAAAAGACATCAAAATAAAAGTATACCATGTAGATGCTCATCAAAATAAGGATGAACCATTAACTAAGTATAACAATGAGGCAGATAGACCAGCAAGCTTAGCACTGGAACTCAAAGCACAATACCAAACGGAGTATATAGGTCCCACAAAACTCAAGATCAAAAGAAAGTGGACTAGGCAAACCCCCCCCACACACACAAACACACAAACAGAAATTACAAGAGAAGAAATAGAACAGATACACCAATTCCCTGGACATGCAGGCACTCATGCAACATATCAATGGTTCACCCAAAGAAACATTGCTATAACATGGAATAAGATTAAAAATGCCATATAGAAATGGGAAGGATGCCCCGCAACCAAAACAAGATTTAAACATAATTACCATGGGGTAGGCACACACAGATTACACTTCAATCACACACTCCAAATTGATTTTATAGGACCACTTAATGAATTTAGGAAACAATATGCTTATGCTATAGTAGACATCTGTACAGGACTAGGCATGGCCAAATCAGGACCCAAACCAGACCAGACATTAACTATATTTACATTATGGTCATGGATCTCAGCCTATGAAATCCCTCGACTAATGCAGAGCAATCAAGGAACACACATTACAGGTAAATATCGTACAAAGATTAGTAAAGAACCTGAACATCATGTGGGAATTCCACCTAGTGTATAATCCTACTGCAGCAGGCAGCATTGAAAGATTTAATGGGCTACTCAAGGTAAAATTGATGATGCACAAAGATAGACCATTGGCGGAAGCCTTAGCAAAAGCTATCTTTGAACTAAACAATAGACATAGAACAAATAGAAGATGCCTGATAGATGAAGTCCTTAACACACAAACAGATATAGATTATCCAACAGAAGAATATAGGAATGTGATCAAGCCCTATGCTTGCATCCGTAGGCACGAGGACAAATTGATTCAAACAGAAATCATAGTACCCAGCACTGGAAACACCGTGTAGACCACAGACAGCAGGGGAGGACTACAACTAAGAAAGCTGAAAGACTTAGACTGGTACTTAACAGGCACTGTGTGTGTGTGGTGTGTGAGAGCACTAACCTATAGAATAATCTTGATTATTGTCGTTTCACTGGGAATTATTCCAGTAATCAATCTGGGAGTACATTTTTACAATAAGATATATAACCACCATAACACCACTAGCCTGATCACCAATTATACTCTCTGCTGACTGAATACAGTGGCAAAGTTAAAATAGGACCCAGATTCTGTGATTTCTTTGCTGCTACTAAACCCTGCACTCGTTGATCTGTGGATTAGTAGCTATACACCTCTCTGAGCATAGGAAGATTAACTCATGAAATGGATTCACCATGGGAAGTTGCTTGGCTGTGCTTGAAATGCTCTGTATTACATGTTTGTGCTTAGTAATGTATACCCCAGCACTGGTGATAGCAACAGCACCGGGGGTATTAATGTGCCTACTGCACGTAGTGAACAATCTTCAACCACTATTAGCCCTAGACCACAATTACCATGGCCTACCCATGGACCTAATATTTTAGACCCATTAGATAAGATACCTAGCTGGTGGATAGATGATAAAATATGGGCAACATACCAATTGAGAATTGACAGCTTTTGGACCAAATATGCTTATTGCCTTAATGATCATTGGTATAAAGGCTGCGAACATTTCAGACAACAGGTAGCATGGTATTACCCTGACGAGGTGTACATGTTGGATAAAAAAGATAACTATAATACAAATAGATATGAAAGAAACCCAACAAAATGCCATTTTAATGAAGTATGGTCTAACACTTCTAGTGTTAGGGCAATCTTTAACAACTATTGGTATAGGCCATGTAAGATCAGACAAAATACACTCAATGTTAAAGGAGTCTATCAAACAACCACTATAGGAGTAGAAATTGAAACTACATTTGATTGTTACCTAGCCATAAACTCAACCCTCCCTAAATTATATGCCAGCACCCTAATACACACTGGGTTGGAAGGGGAAGCACTTGGCATGTGGTTTAACCTTATAACCCGAACATGGGAAGAACAAGAATATGATAATGTTGAGGACTGTGATTATGATTATGAGTAAAGTAGTTCTACAATAGAAACCCCAGCAGGTAGTCCACAGACACCAACCGATATGAAAAACCCAATTTGATAGCAACACTCATACCAGTGGTAGGCTGCTATTACAATTTTAGCAGCCTGATCCCCAAATACCATGTGAAAACACCAGAAAGGACAGTGCAATGGTGGAAAACATGGGGAGTTACACACAATAATGCAAGAACAATATACCATTCAGGCTTATCGTATTACCTTAGTTACATATTGCCACACCCTCAATACCAGGATTGGTGAATGTCAGATTGAACAGCACAGAAACCAAAAGCAAGCCCAATGTTGAATCCAGATGACTGAGACAGAATCTTATACCTACCCATGTCATTACAAGATTGCCACAAATCAGACCACTCACATAATAACCCTTGCTTAGTTGACAGAGGAGGATTTAACATCACAACAAGTTATGCAGGAATTAATAAAACTAGCATAAGATTTATGGCAGCACATTACCCACGAGGTTGGTTAATTCTACCACCTGGACCAGCCACAGTGAAAGAAGCCCCATTTGAAGTACCAGACACCACTCTACCAGTGGAAATAATATTGTCACCCAGAATCAGGAAAATCCAGATCTCTATATCACTGCAGGCATTCAACCCCCCAAACTGCATTGTAGAGAAATAGATAACATTAACTATCAGTATAGGAGTCCAAACAAATTTGACGGAAAGCCCCTACAAGCACTTGTGGTAGGAGCATTCATGGCAGGAGGACACTAGGAGGCTTGATGGGTGGAGAAGTAGCAGAAGCAGTCGTAGCACCCTTCAAGGCAGAAATTTGTAACATCCAGAAAATAAACAAAAACACAGCTCAGGCACTCCACGCACTATCAAGAAACGTGGATTCACTCCACACCATAGTAAATACCATGAATACGGAAATGCAGGTGTTTAGAGAACAATACAAACAGGAATATACTAGAACAAGAACCTTATAACCCAAAATCGTAATATGATAATGTGCCAAATGTATAAAAGTAATCTTGTAGAAGTAGAAAGAGAACTGGACATCCTATTCACCACAGGATTAGGGAGACGAACACCAGAATTCCAAGCATTATTAGTTAATGAAAAAGGATCATTGTGCTCAGAAGGCATATGTGAGATACATTTAATACAAGTATTCCTGGATAATGCACACCCAGGATATCACACTAAAGATATACCTCAAAATTTAGGTAATGAATTCATAATACCAGCTGACCATTTCCTGTGGTCAGCAGTTAATTCTACAAATAGCTCCATATACAAACCACTTGAAGATACTATAAGACTAGGAGCAAACATGTATGTCTATCCACATCTACCAGATATCAAGATGCAACACACATCCTTTGCCATGTCAAGATTAACAACCATAATACAGGACATGGGGAATTACCATTTCATATTATGTATACCAACACTAAAGATAGCTACATGTAGATGACTAAATGAATAGTATATGAATACATTCAACATACATTTCAATCTAACAGGCAGATGCTACCTAATGATGAATTGCTCACAGGCTACAATGGATAATATCACAATTATGAGCACATTGACATTAGAGGAGAAACATTGTCTTCGATGGATTATTTGATTTCTAATTGGAAATGGAACATAACTTTGTACAAAAGATGAATGAAATCGAGGAGATCACCACATATAATGAAAAGCAATTACAATCACTAGATACCAAAATTAGGAAAGAAAGTTACCCAGAATGAGGTACATAATCTGGTTGGCCTACTTGAAGCCAACACCATAATCATTAAAAAGCTTGAACAAACAAATAACAAAATGTGGCCTGTGGGACACCATTGGCAGATTAGCACGCCTTGACTTTGTTTGTACCCCAGTGTACTTACTCATGGTGGCACTGGGTCAAAGAAATATTTTGGTTCCTTATATTTTTTATTATTTTCTTTATGCTATTAAAAGTGTTTTTAGTGTGTTTTAGAAGCAATTATGGAACGTATGCTAAGAAGAAGGCTTTTTCCAAAGAAATCAAGAGGCAGTGATTCCAGATGGAGATAGGACCTTGGCAGTGTGGCTAAAGCTAACAATTTTATTAGAAATATATTCCTTGCAAATGCCTCATTTGGAATGTTGCTTAATAGATTAACTAGGAATAAGCTGTTTGAACCGGGAAATTGTTTGTTTTGTTTAAGACCCTATGCCATATGCTTTTTGAGACCTGATTTAGAAGATTGCTCACTCTGTTTTATCATTGCTGTTACCATACCCCTGCATCCTGGAACGTGTACTCTGACCTGATCGGGGCGATACAAAGTCTACTAAGCAGCCTCATGGCTTGCTATATAAGTAAAGGAAATCACTTCCTATATCACACATGTTACAACATGCTGGGGCATTCACTCGACTCCACATATAAAATACTGGAGGGCATTGGTATGGGAAGGACGCCATTCAATCACATAACCCAGAACTCCTACAGGCTTTCTGCCTGAGGACTGTATCAAAACCAATATCGAAAGAGTGCATCTTCCAATGGAACGCATATTGTACATGGAAAAGTTATCACAAAAATGGATTGTGTAATGTTTATGAACCCAGCTTTGTAAGCCTGTGGAGCCTTCGGGAACATCCAGACCTATAGCTCTGGTTTCCCCGAGGCTCCAGGGGATGGAATGTAAGGAATAAAATGCAAACAATATAAACTACAACATATAAAGTTTCCAAACCTCCCGCGTGAGGGACTGTTCGAAGTGTGTGTGAATGTGGTAAGGATGAGTGAAGGGAACGCCCAGTCAAGCAATGTATACGCCCTAAATATGATTGGCTAAGATCAGCTTAAAAACCCGGTCTGGCACCGCAACTTACTCACTCCCGAGTCCAACGGAGATGCTGTCACTCTGAGATCCGAGTCCACTGACCCAGACACCCGATCGAGATGAGTTCCAGAAGAACCGAGAAGAACCTTACCTGACGCGCCGGGCCGAACCAGAGTTTTGTGAAGTATGAGTGCTTGAGTGAATGCGATCCCATTTCGCCATTTATTGAGCAAATAAATAATTGCAACCTGACCTCCGAGTCGAGGCTTCCTTCTCGCCTCTGTCCTCAGCATTCCTGATTCGCGATAGTTAACAAGAATCAAGCTGCTCAGTAAAAAACGCCCTCTCTGCTCCTGTGTGCTAACTGATCTGCTTTTCTTCTACTTTCATCTTTCTCACATATCAAATGAAGAGAATGGTGCACATTTTTATGGCATTTTCTTCTATTTAACCATAGTCTGGGGTGGCCTTCCATGGGTTCCCATCTGCTTTACAGTAATGGTGTGCCCTAGAGAATGTCTACCTTATTGTTGTTGTTTTGTTTTGCATTATAATTGTCTAGAGGTTGTTTATTTGTTGTTGTTTTCTCATCAAAATCATCTGAGAACAAGACAGGCTTCTAGACTCCAGCTTCTTCCTGGGCCACACTCCAGGCAGCAGGGCACCTTATTCCTGTGCAGTTAACATGTGAGATCACAGAAGGATGCTCAGGACCCTGGAGACCATACTGACCCCCTCTGACAAACATCCAAGTGCTAATTTACTTGAAATATTTGGAAAAAAGTTAAGTAGATACTGCCAAGTGCAAGAGGAAGTCACAGGTAGCATAGAATTTCAGCTGAGTTTCAGGCTTCCACATGTGAAAAGATTCTGAGGCGTGTGAGGGAGTCATCTGCTTAGCGGGAATCAGACCTTCTATAGTCTTTACCTGACTTTTAGGGCTTAGCATATCATCAGTCTATGTGAGTTCATGCTGTGGGAAAATATGACCGAGAGCCTCTTGGCTAAGATAGTCTTCTATGTGTGTACTAAGCAACGTCACATATACTGTTTACTTTCTTAAATAATGTTTGTCACAGGAGAAATCAAGTTTATCTGGAAATAGTGAGAACATGGAAAGTATGAAATGGCTGTCACTGTTCAGAGACTAACAGAAAGCACTCAGTTACTTAACATTAAGCATAATTGCTACCCTTCGTGGCATGCTCTGGATCAGACAGGCACAGTGCCAGATTTTATACCCAAGAAAGTTTCTATAGTAACAATAAGCTAAGGACCAATTAAAAAGGAAGCGGCAGCCATTTTGAATGCTAAGTGTATTCTTGTCAACAAGAAAACCAGGTACACAGATCAGGGTCTAGGGAAAGAGAGAATGCTGGAAATGATTAAAGCAGATTAGTCAGATGATTTACTTACTGTGAGAAAAGAGGAAAACAGTTACAGTTTTCTTTAGCTGTGAATAATCCAAGTTGTGATAATGACACATGAAAAACAGAATTGAGATTATCTCATAGAATGCCTGATTGATTAATAACAATTGAAACTACATGGTTTTAATCAGGTTAGCCTATAGCACCATCAAAAAGAACAGCCTGAGCTCCAGGGAACCCTATGCAGGGAAGAAAAGCCCATGGGTCAATCATGATGCCTCTGGAGTCAGAGGTTTTCAGCTTCCAAGTGAGTTTTGAATCTTATGCTAACCAGTGCTCTGAATTCTACTTAAACTGCGTTGGCCACAGCTCATAGGTTGCCTGTAGTTTCATGATTTCCTCCACAGAGAAGGGAAATAATTTGTGTAGATGCAAAGTTGTCAACAGTGTTCTTTAGTTAATGCGCTATGAGGGAAGAGCAGCTATGGCAGCCACGGCCTTGGTCAGGAACGCGCTGGGCCCACCCTGACACTAGCTTCCCACTGACTTCCATCCCTTTGCTTTAACTTCATAAGTCCCTCCTCTGAAAAGTTCTCACGGTCTGTTTGTGAACATAGGACCCAATTTCTTTTCTGCAGGAAGAAAGTTGTCTTTGAAATCTATGTTATGATTAATTAGTGAAATTTGTTTGAGTTTGGCTTGCCAGGTATAGTCCAGGCTCATGAAAACAGTCCTGTGTGTACTCTGGTTCTTCATTGCTTCCTTCTGCGCTAACATGGAAGGCCCAGGTTTAAGTGTCAACAAAGTGACTACATAAATGGATGTAAGCATGACTGCATCTTCTTATTTTACATGTGTTGTATCAGCTTCTTGAAATTATATATTTGTCTATTTAAGGTCTAGGTAATACAAACTATGAAAAGAGTAGTTTTCAGGCAAAAAGCATTGTGTCTTCATCCCTTCCTCAAGATACACTGAACAAAAGGTGAACTGTTAATTTAACATTTTTTTTGACTAAAAAATTTACCTTCCTTGCTGGAGTGTTTTAATTAAAAAAAACTTTAGAATCAAAAGTTGACGCTGTGCCTAAAAATGGCACTTGGATAGTGTTGAAAATGACATGAATTTACATAGTAGCACAATTAGGAAATTGTTCATGGAACCACAAAACAAAATGCTGGGAAATTAAGACACTTGGGGTCTAGGTATTTTTCTGCCCCATTGGCTGTGAGACATTAAGCAAGTCATTTCACTTAAAAGCATTTTCTTTCATCTATATAATTAGGGCATTGGTCTAGTAGGCTTCTAATGTCTATTTCAATTATTATCCTGGCCTACAACTCCAGGAAGATGAAAGACTTTTTTCTTCTTAATCTAAATATCTAAGCAAACGTGGAATAGATTAGACAAGCAAACGATATTTTCTAGTCAGAACCCCAGTGCATAAAAACTGAATTCATGAACACCAAGTAAGGATCTTCATTGTACTATCTATTCTGGTTTGGTTATAACAAACTCAACAATGGGAACACTGGGTTTTCACAAATTTTAAAATACTATTGTGTCTGTTTAACTGAACTCTTGAGAGAACATGAAATAAATTTTAAAAGTATCCTTGGAATAATCACTCAGTGAGTGACAGACTATGTAAGAACGAATTTATGTGGAAGCCAGATATGGATAGGTTAAGAAAATCCTTATTTGAATAGTATAAAATTAAAAGGAGAACCTTGTCTATTTTGTTAGGAATAACATTTTACCTTATAGTGAAATTCCCTTAAGACCTTAAGTCAAAAATTATGTTTGATGGACTATGTTCATATACTTCCTGTAGCAACCACATATTAAAGTATTTTTAATTAATTTATTTGTATGTACATTTGTGTTTTGACTGCAAGTGTGTCTATGTGAGGGTGCTGAATCCGCTGGAACAGCAGTTACAGACAGTTGTGAACTGCCATGTGGGTGTTGAGAATTGAACTCTGGAAGAACAGCCAGTGCTGTTAACTGCTGAGTCATATCTCCAGCCGATATTAAAATATTATTGTAAGGATTTTACTAAAGCCTGATTCTGAGGTCAGAATCTCTATTTGTTCCTTAGTTCCCATTAGTGATGCCATATGCTCTCTGATAGTGATGGTTTACAGAGCCAAGGCTACAGGAGTCTGATGCCTGCTTTAATATAGAGACAGGGACACTATCATCACAATCCTCCTCCAAGTCTCGGGTTCTTCAACAGTGATGTTTATAGTATTGTTAACCTCTCGCAAATGAGACTCAAGCTTCAGATTCGTTGTAAAGGGGCTTCCTGCTACCAGCCAGCCCAATGTCTGTCTCAGCGCCACACTTCCACCCACCTTCCATTCATTCCCTTACACTCCCAGGATTGTCAGAGCATTGCTTGGCCGAAGCCCATGAGTAAGAAGCAGGTTCACTGGGGACTGCATGAAAACATAAAATTGATTATTTATGCAAGATTCTAAACTTTGACAGCTTATTTTCACATGTAATAATTCACTTGGTTCTTAAAATATGGCAGATTAGAGGTTATCAATCATTTTACAAGTTAGTGAGAAATGTAACATAGCTTGGACAAGCAAGCAATTAAAGACTCAGCCAGGAATTTTTTGGCTATATTCAATGTGCTTGCCACTACTAGATGTTAGATTAAAAATATTAAGTCACCAGTTGCTAAATTACCTGGTAACTTTTAAACCAATAGTTTTAGCAATTTTAATATTTCTCCTTATTTCACTAAAGTTTAAAATATTAGTATTATCATCTGTGATATTAAAATTATTTTTAAAAATGAGGGTAGGAAAATTACTATTTTGAAATTAATTTATCAACTTTGTCAGCTTATTTTCTTATTGGTATCCTTTGCTTTTTATCTTTAAGTAAAACATAGATATTTCCATTTAGCCTCATGGGCATAAGTAAAATAAGGTCTGTGGACTGCTAAATAGAAAAAAGTCACAGTTACGTCTTATTAAAATTAAAATCTTATTAAAATTTATTTAGTAGACACATAGCAAATAGCAATCAGGAAGACTAACTAAAAGTCAAAGAAGGAGCAAAAAGTACATGATCACTGTGAAATATATAATATTAATTATTTACATTCATTTTGAGATTCACTCCTCTGTGCACATTGATGGTAGTGTTAGATAGAAAACCAAAGAAGTAGAATTGCCCAAGCTCTCAATTGACAGTTGAATAAGCATCAATGGATAGGCAAGAGAATGCGGAGCCAGCCTTGGAAGGTAAGCTCATCCTGCATCGAGATGCTTCCAAACCCTGCTTTCCTTGTGATGTGCTGACATGAGTCTATAATTCCATGTTGACATTAATGAGTTATGGCATTTTTACAAACATCTGTTAACTCACCTATAAATTTTAACTCATATATATATATATATAATATTATATATATATATCTACACACACAAATTTTTATATATAAAACCGAAGCATGTACAAGGGCCTTTGCAGTGTTTAGTGGAGAGTCATACGTTGTAAGATTATGACTATTCATTTACAGAAGACCCAAGGGAAAGTGGACGGTCTTACTGAGGCCAGCTCTTCCAATGAGAGAAGAGGAAATTTGAGGATGTGGGATAGTAACTGAGCAGAGCAGAAGGTTCTCGAGTTATTAGGTAAGAAAATTAACTGTAAAAAGAAACAAAGCCAGGAAATAGGAAAAGGATTTGCAAGCTTCTAGGAGGAGGACATGCACACCTGTATCTGTGTACATGTCCTCTGCCTTGCTATTTACCAAATACTGATACAGAACACAGGAGATACAATGAGTGCCATTAACACTAAGTAGTCCAATATAGACAATTACACATATAACAAAATAGATGGTCTTTGAGTCTTGGATTTCCTTCTTTTATCAGCAATTAGTTCTGTAAGATTCTTCAAACTCATTATAATAAAGACTGTTTCTAGCTACCTCTAAGGTAAAAATACATTTGCTGTTTTCAACCTATAAAAACAACTTAACACAGAAATTTGGGATCTAATTTTTCCCACATGCTCTACAATGTTTTCTGTTTATGGTTTGTGGGGATTGTTTTGTTTTGTTTTGTTGGGTTGTTTTGTTTGTTTTTGTTTTTGTTTTTGTTTTTCGAGACAGGGTTTCTCTGTGTAAACCTGGCTGTCCTGGAACTCACTCTGTAGACCAGGCTGGCCTCGAACCTGTTTATGTTTTTATTTTGAAATTTTAAGAGAAAAGGAAGAGAGAAATGATATAAATATACTATTTTAAAAACCTAAGAAAATTTAAGATAACATTATACAAGAATGGCACTTTCATACCAATATAGTATTTCACTTTGTTCTGATACATGTAACACATTACCACCATATTGTCCCTCTTGCTAATGCTCTTCTGAACTTTATGTCATAGATGCCCCCACTACTTCTGCCTTTTAAACCATCCCCTTAAGATCTCTTCCTCCTTTCACACACTCAGATCCATTTCTGAGGCAGTTGGAAGCATGAACACAATAAACTGGGGCCTTATTTGCATGTCTCTGGCTATTCTGAGTAATGCTGAAGCCTCACTTACCATTCTAGAAAAGAGTTGAGTTCTCAGGCACTCTGGTATGCAAAGGCAGTTAAGTACCATCTGCCTTTCTTCTCTGACAAAGGTGAGAAGTACTCAGCAGCCTGGATGAGACAGACAGTTACCAGGAGATAGGTCTCCTTCCCTGTTACTATCTTGCTAACAGTAGGAATTCCTCTTGCCTATTAACAGACATCAAATAGAAGAGCAGGTTGGAGTTCCTCTCTTCTTTATCTCCTCGTGCTTATGAATTTTCTTAAGGCTAATTTTGCTCTAAGTGAGATAGAAATAGTATCATGAATGGGTGCTTAATATCAGACAATATCTTAGACTTAAGGGTAATTCATCAAAACCAATGGACTTTTTAAATTAAAGAATTGTAGCTTCTGTCAGTGAGCATTTGAACCTTTTACATGTGTGATAACAAAAGAATCACATACAATGATTGAACATTGCTGGTTTGTATTGTTAAGAGTACACCACTGCCATTAGAGTGAGGAGAGGGGACTGGCTGCTTCATCACTGAGTGGACAGAAGAGCCAGGTTCTTTAACACATACGGTGTTAGAGCACATTAGGCTTTGTTCTTCATACCTTTGTCTTTCTGACTTCATTGAGGACTCATTTGGCTTACAGTTTCCGAATGATAAGGATAATAAAGCAAGGGCAGAGAGTTGGAGCTGTTGAGGCAGCTTTAATAGTGAGTATGGCTTCTGGGCACGGGGTTTCCCTTCTTTACACACAGGTGGTGTCTCCTCCTAGCCTCATCCTTTCCTCTGCTTGATTCTGGTTAGATTTCTCTCATAGAGAATGATTTCTTTTTCTTAAGAAGGTCAAGAGAGATTGGGAGTTCTAGGCAGAAAATTCAATAGGGAGGTATTCCTCAGGGACCGCGGTGTTAAATCTATGGATGTATTAGACTAAACCTCACAAATCTCCTTTCCTATTATCTACAACGGTAGCCACTATTACATGTCTCTTCAGTATTTATTGCTTCATTTTACTTACAACATTGAATGTCTCTGGTTATGATGTACAAATTCTTCCCTTCCTGATATAAAGGGAAACAAATATTAGTCTATTGCACAGAGAAGACTCAAACTCAATCTTGAAGTCTAGCCTGAGGAGGCACTTCACACTGAACAGTGAACCAGTCTAGCCTCAGATTAAGACAAATTCCCTGATCTTTTAGCTACAAACTTAATTTCTTAGTGCTCATAAAACATCTTATAATTGTTACAAAAAGTAAAATGTATTTAAATGAATATTGTATATGACTGAACACTGACACAGCACTTAATATCAGTGTATGTGTGCTAGTGGTAATAGTTGTGCAGCTTTCTAGAAAGATTTCCAATTTGTCTAATTCTTCACAGCCTCATTCAGCATGCGTCCAGTGCTCTAGCTGTAGTCATATATAGCACAACTACAGTCAGTCAGTTTAGAGAATGCTTTGTTCTGTAACTTCTACTTTGAAGAGCCATGACAAACCCAATACCCAAAGAAAACTGCAATTGGTGTACTTTTAAAACTTGTTTAAAGATAAAACTGCTTTTAAGGAACATCTGATCATTTTTACAAGGAGTGGTCTGTAAGGACTGTGTAGAATAGAGCAGACTGTTTTTGATGGGCATTTTGCAGAAAGCAGAATACAGAGAAGATGTTCTGATCACTGTTTAAAGTGTCACCTCAGAAGCAAAGTGGATCAGATGGACTGTCACATCTAGTCATGTGACCTGTTAGACTCTAGTTCTCAGTTTCATATGTGTCCACTGCCTTCCTTGTTAGGGGCAGATGAAATTAGATGAAATAATCCACATTGAGTGATCATCAGGGTTCATGCTGCATGTTTTAATTATGCTTTAAGTGTTTCCCATTTAACGTACAATAGACGACTTTACCCTCAGTAGATAGACATAACTTGAGGGTGTCTAAGGCTGCTGAATCTTCTTTACTTTTCAGAAGTCCATTTTCATTACAACGTAGAGTTTCTGCTCAATGGATTTATTACTTTCAGCCTCTCTCTGTCTCTTGTGTTTTTTCTTTCACTCTTTCTTATTGAAATTCCTGTTGGATTCCTTAAGTATTCATCTTTCTGTGCCCATTAGAAATAACTGTGACAAAGTGAGTGCATAGCAGAATACTTCAAAACAGAGTACTAGAGCTTCGTGGGCACTGCCTATCACTCTAGATTATGTCTTTGGAGAGGATATTTGCATTACAACAATTTTGCAAATATTGTACAAACATTGGCATAATCAATGCCTTGCTTGTACTGCTGTCTGCCTTTTTTTTTTTTTTGAGAACCAAATGAACTTCTCACAATACTAAAATAAAAGCTGCTGCCTACGACATAATGCAAGTGTAGGCAGTCATATTCAGAAGTGGAGCAAGACAATCGCTTAATAAGATGAGCTGAATACTTTTCTCTACACACACCAAGATGAGCATGCACAAAAGCACACACACAACAGCAGGAGAGATCAGGTGAGAAAAGACGGAGCTCATGGTTAGCACAACAGAACAGAAAGACAAATTGGAGAAGATCTGAAGGAAATTTCTCATTCATCTCTCCTGCCAAGTAGCTTTAAATCTTGACCTCAGGTGTGATAGTGAATTAAGTCTAGACCTTGATTTTGAAACTGAGAATCAGTCTTGATATTGGTGAAAGCCAAAGCTTGGCAAATCTCTGTGTCCCCATTGGCAGGGCAGTCAAGGGCAGAGTCGATAAAAGCATCAGTCCAAGGAGCTGGGGACTGCTCCAACTTCTGAGACAGCCTGAGGAACAAAACTCCAATTGCTTCAGAATAGAGCACAAAGCTGCCAATGGTTTTGATTTGGAGCTCAGATCCGGTGGTGAGCGGTAACGGCCGCGCCTTAAAGATGGCGCCTGTTTCCTGTGTTCCTGCCGTAAACAACTATTATGGGTTGCTGGTTGCCTCTTGGCAACCTATGCCTGCCTGCCACGTAGCATTGTGTGATTGGTGATGAGTGAAGCTTATAAGCTAGGGACCTGTAGTACGGTAAGGAGAAGAAAAAAGGTAAGTAAAGAAGAAGCTTGTACAAGGGACCTGAATAAACTGCTTTGCGAAGATCTCCGAGTGTTGCGTCATCCTTGCTGGTCAAGGGTCGCGACAAGATCCAGGACCATGAAGGAAGACTCAACACAAACTCAAAGTACATAAGACACAGGCCAGAAATAGAAGCTTCAGGCCAGTGGCAGACAGGCTTATGACTCTGTGGTACAGCCTTAATGCACACTCAAGATTGTATAATTTCTCGTAGCTGTGAAACCTAAGCTTGTTTCAACTTACAGTGGCCTCGCTGGACAACATTATTAAAATATCAACATTTGAAAGTGGCACAAACACTGTTTGCTGGAGTTAGAACCTAGTAGTAGTGGGGACTGCCCTAGCACATGGTTCTAGGCTGGTGGAAATTAACACTGGGGCCCTCTATGGATCCCACACACACAGCAGATAAATACATGGATTTCTATTCAGCTTAACATTGCCTATACCTGATTGCTGTGGCCTTGGGACATTATACCTTGCAAATAGCAAATAAGACCTGACAAATAAGATCACATACCATTGTGATGCAGGTGTTGGCAGAATGAGTGTTCAGCTTATGACACACTGTGGTACTTACAATGGCCATAAGTGTGACATATGATCTGATGCAGGTCCATACACATGGACTTTTGGTAAGAGTGGGATATAGCTAGTAGTGTTTAAACACAAGTGTCCGCACAAGTGAACAAGATAGCTGGACCTAACTTGGAAGCAGGTATAGACTTCGGAAGATACTTACATCTTTCTCTTTTCTTTGTGATACAACCTGAGCTTTGGATTTTTCTCCTGTACTAAAACAGCAACGACAAACTTCCAGCAGACCTGGGTACCCTTTAAAGCTAAAAGCAGACACAGACTCAGAAAAAAAAAATCAACTAAGAATTTCTGAAAATATAGGCACAAACAAAGCCAAATACAACATAAAGCATACTTAATCCTTCAGTGCATACATGATTTTCATATTGACAAGCAATGAGAGTTTTCAAGAATTATGGCATTACCCAGTACAATATCCCATATTGATTGCTAGAAAATGACCAGATCAAAATTGGTCTGGGAGAACTTCCAGAGAACAGAGATACTGCTCAAAAAAAAAAAAAATCAGTAAGCTTCAAGAAAACACATGGAACATTTCAATATTTTAACCAAAGAAAAAAGAGCAATTAGAGACCAAAAAAATTCTTAACTTGTAAAACATAATCAACAAAAGTAAAAACATTAAGTGGCATCAAACAGGTTAAATACAAATGAACTCAAAAGCAAACTACTGGAAACAGTGGGAAATGGAAAAAGAAGGCAGAAACCAGGGCTCAAGGAGTATACTGAAAAAAAAGCAAATCTTCAGGTTATGGGGACTGAGGAAAGACTGAGCATGCCACAGGGCATACAGTTCATTAGGAGCAATGAAAACAAATCCCCACACCCAGAGAAGAATATAGATGCACAGTTTCATGAAAACCAAGAGTCACAAGTCAGATATAACTCAAACGACTCCACTAACAGCACCTTATTTCAAGCTCTGAAACTCGAGAGAAGAAGAAGAAACAAATAACACTGGTGTGTCCCAATTCACTTGACAGCAGAGCTGTGAACAGAGACCTTTTAGGCCTGATGTCTAGGTAGCTTCAGCTCTCAGCTTGACACATCTTAGAGGCACTTGAGCAAGGAATCTCAAGTGAGGTACTGCCCAGATCAGAACGTTCTGTGAGCTTGGCTATGTAGTTTTTCCTTGAATCTGAACAAATGAAGGAGGGCCTAGCTCACTCTGGGTGGCACCATTGCCAGGGCAGGTAGCCCCAGGCTGCATAGCTAAGCGTGAGACTAAGAGGGAGTGAGCAACCAGCATTCTTCCAAGGTTTCTGATTCATCTTCTTTCCTGAGTTAATGTCTTCACTTCCCTCTATGATGAACTGTGAGCTACAAGCTGAAATAAATTCTTTCCTGACTTAGTTGTTCTTGTCTATGGTATTTCTCACAAGAATCGAATGGGACTTCCATACCTGAAGAGAGAGAGATTAGAAGGTTTTCAGTGTTAATGAGAAAAGTGGGCAAATAGCGGCCTATTGGTAATATTGCACCTAGCAAAGTTATCCCTAACAACTGAAGGAGAGAGGAACATACCCAATATAAATAAAAGATGTGAGACTGTGTATCTACTAGTCCTGATCTCTAGAAAATGTTGAGGGAAACTTTGTCAAAATCAAAGGCATAGGTATTAATGAGTAATGAGAAAACAGAAAAGTATAAAACCCACTAATTATATAGTCAATTAAGAATTCTATAGTATTATAAGCACAAAGCACAATGGAAAATCATTTCTGTCTATGCTAAGACTGAAAACAAAAAAATATAACTATATAAATATGATCAAAGAGAAATGGAACCTTCAACATTCAAACTGTGGGGAGGAATGGATACAAGTGGAAAGTTCTCCAAGACATTTTCTTTTTTTAAAAAAGAATGGATTTCTGTCTTATCTTTGCACTTATGTCAAGCTACTTTCACTCCAGAAGAGTTTGTTGTATGTAAAAGATTACATAAGCCTCAAAGCCAAATCTATAATAGTCAAAACCAAAATAAGCAAGTTAGTAAAACACCTGGCCCAAGTGACTCACTCAGCCAAGGAAGATGGTAAGGAAGGGGAAGAAGATGGTGAATATAACAAACCCAACAAGAAGCCACCCAAGGGAGAGCACGGCTTACCTCCCTATAAATATATTTATAACAACATAATATATATATATATATAATCGATTCCCCAACTAGAAGACAGAGTGACTTAATGCACTAAAAATGATCCAAGTATATTTCTCTCGAAAAACTCACTTCTGATTGCACACAGAAACCAGAAGTGTGGGGATACAGTCATGCAAATGGGACCCAAATCGAAACGAGAATATCCAGATTTATTCTAGAAAAAGTGGAATTTAAATAAAAATGTATAGAAGGTATGAATGAAGGTCAATTATGATGACTCAGAGGTCAATTCAGCCAAAGTAAGTAACATTTTTTATTAATATATGCACGTAAATCAAATGCCTATTAACAGACTTGAAAAAATAGACTTGGGTATGAGGAGAACATTTCTTCCCATACCTTTCCCTGTGTCTTAAAGGTTTGATCCTCAGCTTGTGACATCACTGGAAGATGATGAAGCTTTTGAGAGGAAAGCTCCAGTGAAGGAAGTTATGATATTGGGTGTGTGCTTTGACAGTCATTGTGTGTTCTAGTATTTTCTGTGTTGTTTTACTTGCTTAGTGGCTATAACGTTGTGAATACATATGCTGATAATATTGTACTGCTTTTCTAAAGGCTCGGAAGCAATAAACATCTATTCAAATCTCCAAAGAGAATACACTAAAAGTGTTTAATTGGGAATGAAAAGGGAGACATTAAAATTGATACTACAGAAATACAGAGGATCATTAGCTAATATCACAAACCACCATTTGCCCTATATGCTACCCCAACAGAAATGGGCAAATTTGTATGCACATTCACTTTATTAAGACTAAATCAACAATAAGTGAGAAATAGAAAATTCCATGTGGCCCAATCACTAAGAAAAGATTATCATCAAAGAAAAACTCAGTACAGTTGGTTTCACAGGTGACAGCTACCAAACACTTAAGAAAAAAATTAATGCCAAGGATTCATTTACTTTTTTTATGAAATGAAAGAAGAAACAATTCTAAACACATTTTGTAAGAATAGCATTACCATGATATTAAACCCACATGAACACATAACAAAAAAGAAAGCTACAGACTAATATTCCCATGAAAAGAGATATAACAATCTTACAGAATAAGAAAACCAAGTCTACTATCATGTTTAAAAGAATACTCACCTTGAGAAAGAAATAAGGATGGTTCAATATATGCATCACAGTGTACGCAGAAGAGACATTTGGTAAAATTTAACTTTCATAATACAAATACAAGAAAGTAGATCTAGAAAGAACAAACTTAAGCATAATAAAGGCTTGATATAAACCAAGAGCTAAGATACTGAGTGTATGGACATCGGGAAGACACAGGAGGCAGGCTTACACTGTGTTTATTGAACCTAGTACTGAAATCCTAGTCATAAAAGTCAGGTAAGATTAAAAAATGAAGGAATCCTAACTAAAAAGTATGTTTTCAGATTGTCATGGTTTTCAGATGATATGGTCTTATCTATACACAACCTCAAACACCACATATACATGGTTATCTGGTAAAATGTTTAAAAAAAAAAAGTAGTATATTTTGTATTTTGCAGGATAAAATCTTGATATTCAAAATTCAATAGCATCTCCATCAGCTAACACCAAATTAGGTGAAATAGAAGTCAAGAGAACAATCTCATTGATATTAACTACAAATCATAAAACACAGAAGAAGAAAGTCAACCAAAGAAGTGAAGGGCCTGAACAATGGGTACCAGAGCTAAAAACTAATGAAAGTTAAGAGTAAACAAAACATGGAGATCCAGTCTGTATTTTCTAACTGGAAAATATGTAGTTGAAATGTCAATACTATCTTTTGTTACTTATGGACTCAATAAAATCTACCTCAACCTATGTAGTCCAATTGTATAATGAATTTCATAGTGATTGTAAAATTTATATGTAACCATCAAAACTTGCAATAGCCATAGGCATGTAATGTAGCATATCAATGTATTAGAAAATACACAAAGGCATAATAAATTTAAAATGATGTCACTTGTATTAAAACGTGTACATTAAAGCTCAGCATCAGTGAAGATATCAAAAATTCTCTTACTCAGCCAAACTAGCCAAAAAGAGAGAGAACATTATCACTGATAAAATTATTGATGAAAGGACAACATTGCAACAGATATCAATAAAATTCATTTGGATGACACATAAACACATACATTTCATTCAGTTGGAGATCCAAACAAAATAAATGAAGTTCCAGACACATGTGACCTACCAAAATTAAACTAAGACATAAATAGTTAACTAGATCAATGACAAACAACTAGACTGAAACTGTGATATGAACCTACCAACTAAATCAATTCCAGGACAAATGGATTCACTGATAATTTCTTTAAGAACTGTCATGAAAGATGAACGTCAATGATTCGCTGACACACTCATAAAATAGGAGAGATGCTATCAGATTCTTTCTTACACTAATTCCAAAACCACATTGAAGATACATCAAATATTTTATATCACCTTCCTTATAAAGATAAATGCAAAATTTCACAAAATTTTTTGTAAACAAATTCAAGAACATTTAAAAAATAATCCTTCATCACAATCAAGTTGGCTCCATGTTAGAAGTGGTTCAGCATACACAAATCACTAAATGTGCTGTGGCACAAATGTATTCAAGGAAGAAATCACATAATCATATCAATAGATGTAGAAGGAGGTTTTGACAAGGTCTAACCACCCTTCGTGATAAAAGCCCTGAAGAGAGAAAGATTATAAGAAACACATCCTAAACAACAAAAGCCATTGTTCTACTCTTCCTGTAGGGACAGCAATTCTTTTCCACTGATGAAGATTCAAGGCACATCTATGTTTGTACCTGACACTTAGTTTAACATATTATCTCTAGTTCTACCATCCACGAAATCTCAAATGGCAATGCTACAGTCTTTTGGTGATTGAGTAGTGTTTTATTGTGTATATTGTAATATTTTCTTTATCCATTTAGCACTTGTTGAACTCTTAAGATGTTTCTCTTTTCTGATTGTTTCAACTAACATGGGAATGCAACTGTCTCTCAGCATGCTGATTTCAATTTACATATATATGAAATCCTATTATATGTAATATATAATAGATATATATACATATATATATAATTAGAAAGACTTTGGGAATATTTTTCATTTCTTTTAAATAAGGATGCAATATAAGTAAAAATTTAATCTAATTTTAAAATATTTGATGTATATTTTGGCCAATTTTTTGAGAGGTTAGATAAGTACAATTTCATTACACTTGATAAATATAAACATGATTTATTTTTAAAATTCTAATTACGTAATTGTATAACATTGAATTGTAAGATAAGACATTCTTAAATATTCTTCATAAATCTGCTACTTAAAATTGAAGTATTTATTATCCAAGAAAAGGTGATGAAGAGCTGTTACTTCAGGATGAGATTATGAGGAAATTAAAGACTTTTGAAAATGATACAGATTTACTGCCTGATAATGTAATGCCTGGATAAGGAGACAATAAAAGTGTCAGAGTTTTATGGATATCACATGAAGGTTCAGCCAACTCGAGGCTGAGCACAGAATACTCCGCATGAACTCTGTTTTCAGAGTGTTTGTTTAGTGGCTTTTAATAAATGAGATGGAATAATAACATTTTATTATATTTATTAGTTCTTTCTATTCTGAGTCTTATGATAATGCCTTTTGTGTTTATCTTATTAAAACACAATAGACTCTTTATACTCCTGCTTTCTATTATTTAATGTGTAAAATTATATTATTTATTACTGTTGTACACATGGTGTGTGTGTGTGTGTGTGTGTGTGTGTGTGTGTGTGTGTGTGTGTGTGTGTGTGTTTGATTTGGGAAAAACCATGAGCAATAATGAGCCATTTTCTTTTCAATCAATATGTATGTATCAGCAATAAACAGGATTTTTAGTAGTCCTTCACTAGCCAACTTAGACTCCTATTATCTCTCTGTGTAGTTAAGTCCATCTTCAGGAAGGTATGTGTTTTCGAGTGCATATACGCATGTGTGTTCTCAACTGTATTGGGAAATGTTTGGAACAGGGAGTGAGGGACCTGGATTCCAGTTGGGATCAGCTAATAATTGGCCATGCAGCCTGAAGCCAGTCATTACCCACATCTGCATCTGGGATTTTAATGATGCTTTCTTGTTAACCTCACAAAATAAAATGAGCCTCCTGGATGTCTCACCTAAAAGAGCAGCGCCAACTAAAAGCAGCCTCCAACCGGAGACAAATGAGTAACTGGAGAAGTCACAATGATTCAGGCCGGCAGCCAAGTCCCTGCTGGGGCAGAGAGTGGGGAAGCCTGAGTAGGGATTTCACTTAGAGGGTCAAGGTTAAAGACTGCTCATTTCCTTTAGAAATAAAACTGTGGCTAAGGACTTGTGGTTAAGAGTATCAGACAAAGGAGCAGATAGGGTCAGGGGACACTTCAGAGTGAATGGTCTTAGGTCTTATAACACAGAGCTGAGGCCAGATGATTGGATAGCCACCTGCCAAGAGCTGTCAGTAAATTAGTAGAGACATGTTATACCCAGGAAACTGAGAATGACCCAAAACTATTATAATGTGGCTGAAGACATTTCAAAATACTTCAAGTACAATGTGTGTGTGTGTGTGTGTGTGTGTATGTATGTTTGTATGCGTACATTTATATGTGTTCATTTGTATGTGTATATGCATGTCCACCAGGAATTTTAGAAAATATACTCATGTAGCTCTGAGCTGATGAAAATCATAGCCATATAAATTATATAGGTAACTAATCAAAGCTAAGATGTACGCATATCCAGAGAAGAACCTTGTATGAAGATAATAGCAATCAAATGAAGTGGGCTACGTGTGCTGCAGTTACTACAAATAAACAACTTAGAATTGCACGTGTATCTGAAACAAAATGAAGCCAGGTTGAGCAGGCTGTGAAAGGCAGCTCTCGCTGGGGTTTGCACGCAGGCTCAAGCTCCTGACAATACTAACGAGCTGGAGGACATTGGCCCCATCACCTCAATTTGAAGCAAACCACCCTCTGACCACAATTTCCTGTTTTGGGGGTCACTGCCTCAAAATCTCCTATTTTGTGCATAGAGACTGCAATGTATTGATTCTAAGATATTCTCACCGTGCCTGACAACTTCTTTATTTGCATCCTGACCCAAATTCAATCTTCTGGCCAATCATTAGCACTGCTCTTCTAAGGGTATGTTTAGAAGAATTACAGCTTTTAGAATTATAAATTATAATGTTTAATAACTATGAGATTATAAATGATCATGTTCCATGAAGGACTTTCATGCTGAGTTAAGTGCAATGAACCACCAATGCTTGCTTTGCCCACCCAATGGAGCATTGCTTCAGTAAGGCATTAGACAGGATGTGCTTAACTTTATAAACTCTCAGAAGCAGTTCTTAAAGCTGTTCGTTTCTTAATTTTCTAAATCTTCGTTCTGAACTTAGATCTGAGAAGTTGGCTCAGTGGATAAAAGTGCTTACTTGCGCAGCATGAAGACCGAGTTCAGATCTCCACAACCCTTATAAGCTGGGTGCGACAGCATGTGCCTGCCATGCCAGTTGTTTTATGACAAGACAGGAGGTAGAAATAAGAGACTTCACAAGATCATGGGCCAGGTAGCCTAGCTTACTCAAGAACACACGCTCTGTTTCAAAGTAGAAGGCTGATAACCAGTGCTGTCTTCCGACCTCTGCATATGCGCTGCAGCACAGGAGTGTACGTATATACATAAATATAAACAAGATGACAACTTCAAAATTCCTCATCCCCAAGCCTCAGTTTCACTTGATTAGCTTGACCTGGACTACATGCTCTTTCATATATGTACATCTAACTGTCTTTCTGTTTCATGGCTGAGCTGTCCCTCTTCCTAGTCCATGTGACCTTTATGCTCCCAGCAGTTCCTGAACAGGACATGGAAATTTCTTCCCTCTTTATTATAAACCTGTACCCACACAGATTTCATATAGATCCATAAATACATTCTCTCATTTCAAAGATGGATCCTTCCCTTGTTCCACTCCAGTGACTATGGCTTCTCTGTGTCCTTTGCGCAGAACACAGTCTTTCTCGGAGATTTTGATTCTCCTATTTGCTCTGGTTGATCTTGTTCCCCAGACAGACACATGGCTCCAACGCTCCCACCGTCAGGCCTGCTTGGTGCTCTCTTTCCCTGTAGCCCTGCTAGAGACTCTTCTGTCCACAAGGAGAGCCCTTCCATCAATACTGCGCAGCCCACTTCACTCTATTTCCCCTAAATTTCTTAGAAGTTATTCTTTCTATAGAATTTTGTTCTGGTCACTGTCTTCCCCTACCCCTTCACAGACACTGGGCTGTAAACCCAGAAAGAATTTTGCCTCTGTGGTTTGCCTGGGGTCTATGAGAATTTGCTTCAGTTTTGCTGTGGAACATGCATGATGCACATTTGCATAATTGAGTACAATCATGTCCAATAACTATACTCATGCTTATTTCTCATAATTCTGGAAATCTAAGGCTGAGTTATGAGAGCTGAAGCTTATCTTCCAGGCCAAGGGATGGAAGCTTTCTCACTGTGTGTAATGTGGCACATAGAGAAGTCTAACTTCCTATAAGTACATGAATTTCATCATGGTGGTCCCATCCTAGGGACATTAAACCTGTTTATTTCCCTAAAGTCCTGCACCAAGTATCATCACAAGATCTCATACTTAGGACTTCATTGCATACATTTTTTTTAATCCAAACATTTAGTTTATAACAGGTGATTTTGTTATTAATAGTTAGATTTTCTTCACAAAAATTAGATGAAACCCATGCCAAGAACAGCTAAAAACAAACAAAACCCAGATAAACACACAAATAGCAAAAGATAGACAGGACTGAATTTAAAATAACGTTCACAGTGGTATCATATAATTCAACCTTAACAGAATATGTCACTAAGTGCTAAATATTGATTCCATGGTGGGGATGAAGTGTATTTCTTGTTTGGGTAAGCATCACTGATATTAAATCTTGGTCACATTGTCATATAAAGTGGTATCAGTTAACCGTTTACAAGGTGCCATCTGAGAATGGAGGCAATATGAAACAGCTATTGCTTTTTGTGCTTGCAGAAGAAAATCTGGCATAGAAAACAGGAGACTTAGTCTAGAAGAATAGGCACTTATCTGAATGAAAAGTGACAACCCAGAGAGGGATATGCAAATTCACTTGAGGGAGCTCAGTCTTCTTGTTACATATTAGAAATTATGTATGAGTTATATGTTTACTAACTTTTTTTAGAATCAAATTTTGGAGAATTATGCTTAAAATTTCTATAAATATATAATATTTACAAATTATTATAAATCATAGAAATGGAATATGTCATGCTTTGCTGCTAATAACTTGACATAGATTTTGGTTTATTATTAAATTTAAAAGTATCTAATATAGATTCGTACTGTCAAATAAGCAACAAACCATCCTTAAGAACATTTGGACCTTGTTCATATCTACAATGTGAGTAGATGGGTTGTCTCCATATGGGTGGAAACAGGAGACCTGCAATTTCCTAGCTTTTCCAAAGCTGTCATATGTGGGCTTAGGGCATCATACCTTGCTTGGCATATCAGGCCAAAAGTGACTAACAGGGCAATCCTGCTTTCAATGTCTCAGGTGGTCATCTGAGACAAAGGAAGATAATTGGCAGATACGTTCTTGGAGACAAAATCCCATTCCTTCCAGCTTGGGGACAGGAAACTTTGCTCTTGTCAGTGAGAGTCCTGTATTGTAGTTCTGGGGGAACTTATTGGAGCTCAGAAATACAAGAAGGAAAAGATGCTATTGTTCTTTGTCTTTCGCCTTCAAATATGAAGCACCAACAGTACATGATGCATGTGTTGAGTACAGCCCAACTAAGATGAAGCCGTGCCTTGCAGCTCTCAGGGCTACTCTGGGAAAATTGTGTTATCTGCTGTCTCCATTCCTAGATGGGGATTTAGGGACCCAGAGTCAATAAATCACAATCGAGCAGACAAGTAGCAGACTCTCAAAACAGCCAAGGTAGAGTGTGCAGTAGTATGAAAACTAAAGGGATGGAGCTACTACAACATAAGTGCCAGAGCCTGTGGGTGGGTTACCAAAGTCACCTAAGTTCCCAAGCCTTCTAGAAGAGATGAAGTAAAAGATGACTTTAAAAGGACCATTTAAAAATTCATTCTTGGCAAGGAATAGATTTAAGAATGCTTATGAAGTCTTTGGGATACCAAGCACATACCTCCTCCCTCTTAGGTTTGAAACAACTGAGAAATACATTTTGAAAGAAAAGATATCCCAGTGTCATCATCATCATCTTTATTTCTCACTTGCTTATGATCCTAGTAGTGCTGCTCATCTTCCACCACAGATTGAAAGGGTTACCTGGTCCCTAAGGCAGTACCGGAACTTACAGAGTTGGGATGTGGTTGTCCTACGACACAATCTTCTGTACAGGCGAAGCTTCCCTAGTAGAGTTGGGACAGGAAATGTGGTGAGTGGGAAGCATGAGGCAGGCCTTCTGCACAGAACTGAGCCAGCTACAGTTGAGTCTTTTAGTTTTAACATTCAGGGCTGATCCCACACAACTCTACCTGCAGGTGCAGAGCTGAAGTAAGTTACCACAGGGCATGAGAAGTTACATTAAAAACAATCAATAAACAGTCATCAACATAGGAGATGGCCCAGTTGAGAAAGAGCTTCAGCAGAAATGGGAGGGAAATATAAAGGTAGTGGGCTGGGGGAGTTGAACATAATACAGTTGTTGCAATGGGATTGTCAAAGACAAGGACAGAGAAAAAAGGATGGCAGTAAGTTAACTGAAATTGCATCTGGCTCTGTCTCAGCAACTGCTATATTGTCTCACCTTCTGAGGAGAGAGGACAAAATCCTGGGGCAGTAAGGACATTTTTCCTCATGAACTTGCATGCCACCTTAGGAGATGAAGCATAATAAGCTGACTGCATGAAATTGTGGCTCCCAGGATCCAGGAGAGCTCTGCCCACTTTGCATTACTTTAGAGCCAGTCTTGGTGGAGCAGAAGTAGGTCCAGGTCAGGAAGAATAGAGTTTTCCATATTAAAGAATGATACTGCCCATTGTGGAGGGATGAATCTAGAAGAGCCAATGCTGGGGTTGCAAACACGCAGCGATAAGGCCAAGATGAGATTAATGTCGTTTTGAGTGAGTGCGCAGATAGCTGTAAATAGTGTGGTTAGGGCTCCAAGACATAGTATTATTGTTAAGATAGTATTATTATTTGATGTGAGTGGATGAAGTCGAATTATTAGGAAAATTCCTGCTACAACTATAGTGCTTGAGTGGAGTAGTGCTGAGACTGGGGTTGGACACAATGTTTCTAATACATTTTACTTTTAAAAGCTCATATGTTGATCACACCCTTAAAAGCTCATTCTTCTTTATCATTTATATTTATCATAGCTTAAAGGCAATACATATTAAGAAAAAGCAAATTATCTTGCATGAAAGATGACCAAACAAGTACCTTCTAATTACACTATGCTTTCAACCGTGGATACAATCCTGTGGGTAGTATTCACACATCCTGGGGAATCATTACTATCAAAAGCAAAATTCACTATGAAATGACATAATTATCATTTATTTGGTCCATAAAAAGCTGAAATCCAATAGTAAAGACTTTGTAAGGGAAGCTATCACATGCCCTCTATGTAGTCTCAGCCCTTATAATGAAAGTGACAGATACAGTGCAGTGAAAAGCAAAAACATGTATCTGTATCCATCCAATTTATTATGTAGACTTATGGCAAAATATTAAAATGGTGAATATTCAGTACAATAACATAATTAATAACAGAGTACAATAAAGATCTAAGATTTTCCCCATCCAGTCATAGTCACTATCTATGTCTTGGACATATTTAGTGAAGTGTATTTATATGAGACAAACTGTAGTCAAAGTTTGATTTACAATTCTTTTTCTCTCTATCTCACACACCTGAACTCCTTTTATCTGGCTGCTAAAGTTTTTTCTCTGCAGCCACATAACTATATTACTCTGTCTATGAAAGTTTTCCTTTTGTTCTTCTTCTCTTGTATATTACATCCTGACCAGTCTCCCTTTTCTCCTCTCCCCACATCTCTCACTTGCCATCTCCCCTTTTCCCCAGATCCACCTCCACTTCACCTCCCCTCAGAATTTAGCAGATCTCCCAGGGACATCAACCAAACACTGTATATCAAACTACAATAAGAACATGTACACACCATCACAGTCAGGCTGGACAAGACAACCTAGTAGGAAAAAAGGGTCCCAGAAATAGTAGGCAAGAGAGTCAGGGACAACCCACCTCCCACTGTTAGGATTCCAACAAAAACGCAAAGCAATTCAGGTTTTGTTTTTTAATTTAATATTTTTATTTTTTAAGAACTTCATACAATGTATTTTGATCGTATTCACACCCCATTCCCCTCTAGTACTCCTCCAAGAATCACTGTCACCCCTCCCAAATTGATGTCCTCTCCTTTATTTCTTGCAATAACCTACTGAGTCCAATCTTCACTGTCCACATACTCATGAGTATGAAGTCACCCATCAACATATGGTCACTGTCACTGTCACTCTCCTGGTGTTTTCTGTCAACTTGACATAATAGAAGAGGACCTCTCAATTGAGAAAGTGTCCCAGAAGTTTGGGTTATAAGCAAGTCTATGTAGCACCTCTTGACTAATAATTGACGTGGGTGGCCCAGCATACATATGGTACAACCACAGTAGGCAGGCGAGGGGTGGATAAGAGAGCAGGCTGAGGATCAAGCCAGTAAGCAGCATTTCTTCCTGCTCTCTGCTTGGGGTATTGCTCCCAGACTTCCCCCATGTTCTCTGCTTGAGGTATTGACACTAGAATTCCCACCCTGATTCCTCTTGATGTGGAACTGTAATTTAAATAAACCCTTTCCTCCTCTCATTGTTTTTTCATCCTGGTGTATTATCAGAGCAATAGAAAACATAACAACAACCATCACCTTACCAGGAATATATCATCAAAGAAAATGAAATTTCACCCTCTGAGAAGCCATCAATTCTCCATAGCTCTTCATTTAGCAGTGGAGCTCATAGTCCCCACCCACACCAATACACACACGCCAGAGTGTTGACTGGCTTGGTCTTGTAGGCAACCATCTACTGTCAGAAGGTCACAGGCTCCAAAACTGCAGCTCCTATTATTATTTTGTTAAGTGGACAAAGGAAAAATTGTGATCTGAATTCTGTTCTCTGTGTTCATAGCCCAACCTTTACCTCAGAAGTTTCTTTGGGCAAAGATTAATTTTTGACTGATCAAAGTACAGAGAAACATCTGTTGGGTACACAGCTACAGAGGGGACATCTAAATCACACCCTCTCCAAGGCTTAGGGCCATTGATGAAGGTGGAGTGGAGAGATAGTAAGAGCCAGAGGTCAGGGAAGACCAGTGCAAAACAGTGTCTCTGTGATGGGACAGGACTCAACACTAATGTCACCCTTTTAAAGATTGGGTCTTGGAATTCTTGTACTGAGATATATCATTCTGTAAGATAGAATTTTACATTTGTTGGTGTCTGGTTTTGACTGTCTGGTAAGTATATTACTGAACAAATCAAAGATTTTATTGATGGAGTGGTTTGGGGACAATCATAGACATTTTATAGAGCTCTTTAGAGAGCTCTTTGGGCTTTGCAAGGTTTCTTCTCAGCCTCTGTGAGGTTTCTAGTTATTGAATGTGTCTGTGGAGCAAGCCCAGCCTTGCGTTAGCTTAGAGCTATAGGACTCTTGGGCCTAGAATTTCAGCACTGTTGTCAAAGCCAGTCAAGAAAATTCTCTATATCTTGGTTCCCTTGGGAAGACAGCAAGGATGGCAAGGCACTTCACAAACACAAGTTCCCAACTGACTGGTCATTAGTGAAACCTGGTAGGTAAAGATCACCTGCTAGAGGGGCTGGGAAGGCCACACTTTTCAACTAAACACAAACTGCATGTGTGCATGTGTGCATGTGAGTAAACTCCCTTCTCCAAACCAATCAAGATCACATTTCAGAAATTTAAACTTCTCACACTTCAGCAAAGGGGCTAAACCTCTAATCACACCACACTAGTGCTACCCAAACATGCTTTTCAGAATGGTCTCAACAAAGTACAGTTCTCACTCCAAAAAGAACACAGGAGAGTTAATTCTGAACCAAACACTGGTGACCAAGAGCCAAGAAAATGGATTCAGGTTGCCCCAAATTGTATTGTAGAAATGGTTACTAGAACTTGTATAGTCACAAAAAACAAAGAGAATCTTAAGTCAAGGCATTTATCAACACATTGGCAAGGACTGCAGGTAAGTAGGTTTCCTGAAAGAAAGAAAAATCTCTACTGCGGGTCCCAGGTGCTGAAGTTATGCTCAGCTCTGGTGTAGATGGATGGAGTGATCTGAATACATGCCCAAGGTTTTACATGTTAGCTAAAACGAGTCTCAGGATCTGGCAGAGAGGGGCGATAAATAGATGTGAAAGGTTCTAAATCGAGCTAAAGACTTTGAACCTGCATTTGCAACATTCCAGCTCTTTACCATCAAGATGCTCTGATGCTCTGATCAGTCAACAAACCTGTAGGATCTTCAGCGTAGATGTGTGGCTCTTTCAGAGAACTGCAGTTCACAAAGGACATGATTGGGGGCAGAAATTAGCCTCCTGCTATCTGGATTATAACACTGGAAATAGTTTTGCTGTTACCTTAAGCGACTGCTTGGTAAGCGCTTTATAGGTATGATTCTGTTTACTTTCCAGTTCCATGTCAGGTGGGTAGCATTATCATTTTTCCCAGAGTTCATTAGTTTCCCATGATTAGAGCTAGTGATCAGAGTAGAAAGACTGAATCTAGCAAAATATACAGACATACGCATAGCAATACATAGACACATATTTTAAGAGGCTGTGATTTGCCGAAGAATGATACCCCTGACTCAAAACAGCAAAGAATGTTAATTTTTCAGAAATCCAGCATGCAGGAGTCCACCAACCATCAAGATGGAAGATGAGGGTGTGTGCTTTGCAAGCCTAATTTAAAGTAGATTAGGGAAGTAGATTATTCCAGGGAGTGGGTGACCCTTAACTTGATTGGTTGGCTCTGTCTCTAGGGGCATGAGTATCTCTGAGATTGGCTAGGGCTCTGGGGACTTTTCAGAACTGTTGCTGGGGATGGGGTTGGGGGAGGCAAAACTATTTTTGACTCATTGTTTTTGCCTCAGGTGGCAGGGCAGCTTCTGATTGGCTGTCCATGGGCTGTGTTTTTTACCAGTAACTGATTTACCTAGACTTTTGAGTTTCAGGAAACAGAATCTTCGGCCTAAACTCATGAACAGCCAGTTTGAAGCCTGTCATGGAGTCAGCCTGGCTCAGTCTCTCAATACACACACATATACAGGCATTCAGATGGACACAGATATAAACACATAGAGACAGACAGACACCAAGATAGAAACACAGAAGTCTGCACAGACAAGACACAGAGGCGCGCACACACACACAATCACACAGATGAACAGAGATATACAGACATACGGACGCACAAGGACACATGGACATGGACATACACGTACACATGATACCGTCAATGCATCTAGAGAATCATCAGAGAGAACAATATAGATAAAAAGCCACGGTCCCCTGGCAGTAACACAAGAAGTACATAGCATATGCAAAGGAGAATTGGTTTTGTCATTAGGACCTTTGGGCTGTTCTCATGCCAGTCAAGTCCCCCTTCTGCTGTGGCAAGTTTAAGTTCCCCGCCAGTCATGGCCATACAAGTCCCTCTAATTCCTTATGCCACAGTGGTAAGAGGATATGTTAAAAATGAAATAGAAACACATAAAAATACTAGGTACCATATCCCAGTCTGGTATAAACTAGGTTTGAATGCTGGATTCTGGGGTACATCCTCTGCTTCCAAAGGATTGATGTCTCATTCTAGGAATTTACCAGATTCCCAAAGCTATTCTGTCCAAGATAGAGAGTAGACCAGCACAGGTACAGTCTTTAAAATCTGATTGAGGAGCCAGAGGGATCTACTCCCCTTCCTTGCAATTAGTAGGTTTCCCCAGTACATTCTGCCTTTTTCCTGTATTATGGCTCATTTTTGTCAATGGCTGGAGCTGGCCAGAGAAAAGACTCAGTGATCAGCATATAGAGGGGATTATTATTTTGCTCCCTCAATCAGAATGTTACTCACATGCTATTGCTGGGTAATAGGGATGGGTGTTGCCTACCTACTGTTGTTAAGGAAACATAAAGATAACATCTTCAAATTCGTTGAGGAAAACTCAAGGCCAAGATGGAATCCATTCATAGATCACATCAAGTAGGTGTGTAGCATGCATTCCTTAGCATACCCTGAGTGTATACAATGTTTTGAAGGACTTACTGTTATCCTTTTCTTTTATTGTCTGTCTGCATGTGAATTCATGAATGTGGATGCAGAGGCCAAAAGAGGGCTTTGGATTTCCCTGAAGCTGGATGTAGAGGTGTGTGTGAACTGATTGATGTGGGCAATGGAGACAGAACTCAGGTCCTGTGGAATCACAGCCCAGTCTTAAACACTGAGCTGTCTCTTCAGCCCCAACTTTCCCGATTTAGTTCAGCTATTTTAATACCCTGAGAGCCAGCATTTCTTTTTCCAGTCTACTTGTTATACAATACATTTTTATTCAGAGGAGCCCTCACCATGCATTTTGACTAACACTGGGAATACAAGGTAACCCTAGTATTATGGTAACAGCTGCTTCTTAGATGTTCATACTGGAAAGGAAGAGAGAGAGACACAGTGATGAGGAAATGAGGGCTAAACAAGGCCAAATATTTTCACTATTGCCATGACCCTGACAAATGCGTCTGCCTGAGCAATCCGTTATTAGCAGGGGTCAAAGCAACATGCCTATATTCTGAGTAGTCACTGCTGATGCAGGAGTCAAGAACAAGCTCCCAATTCTGCATGTTCCCCAAAAGTTGTGGCAGCCCTTGTCCCATGACAACAGCTTCCTTACTGTTCTACTATGAGGGCCTCAAGCTCAGGATTATCTTATTTCTCCTCCTCCTTGCTTCCTAATCATGGCAGGAACAAGGGGTTGCCAGAATTTCCCGTACCCTGGCAGCTGTCTGCTCCACCTCTCGGCTTCAATTCTACGTTTTTTTCCAGTTGCTGCAAGGTTACTGTGTGCCCTGCAGCTTTGGTTTTCCTTTATTGCATTTCCTGCCACTACCAAATGATTCTACGAAGAATGGGCCTGAAGACAGCATTACTTATTGGATGCAGAACTGTTTGCTGCTCACTGTTGGGTTCACAGCAGCAGGAATGCAGCCACATGCAGTAGAAATGGAACCCGCTATTAAATCAATGACAGAAAGCAGAAATACTTATCGTTTTGATTTTCTCCATAGTACAGAATTTTCATTTGCCTGTAAGACACATCCAATTCAATATTCCAAAAGCCTCATTGATCAGAATTCTTTACAGCTTCCCGTTTTTTCTCTTTTCTTTTATTCTTTTTTACTCCTCCCTCCCCTGCCATCCATCCTCAGATATAGTCTAAGCCAGCCTCGGACTGCATATGTAGATGAAGATGGCTTTGAACTTCTGATTTTCCTATATTCTGGGATGATAGTCATTTTGTCTTGGATTTAAGGCACCCTGGTATAGTCCTAATCTAAAAATCTCCTTGGCCCTCGTTTTTCTTTCTATCTACCAAGTCTATTAATACCGCTTCTGCTCTAAGCTTCAAGTTAACCTTTAATTCTTTATGTTTCCTGCCACTCTGATATTTAGAGATTTGTGGTTCCCACCTAGCTACTCCTCACAGCATTTGCCAGGCTTCTCTGGCTCCCTTCCCGGCTCTCTTCAGACCAGCCCTCACAGACTTGCCAGCTCGACTGTTAGCAGAATTGACAGTGCTCTCCTCATTTTGTTCTCTTCACACCCTTCACGGAGTTTGGCAAAAACCACTTCTCATGGAGTCTTTCAACTCATTGTTTTCTAATTGCATTTTCTCCATCAACCCGATAGTGCCCTGCAACTCAGCATCATCACTGACGCTCACAGGGATAAAGGTACCTGTCTCTGTCCTCAGCAATTCACCAGCGTGCACAGAATCACTCCAGTATACACTCTGCTTAGATAGCAGGGTGCAGGTCACCTTTCCATGTAATCACCTGAGCATTTCAGCCTGGAATCCATTCATTATGTAATCTTGCTCTTTCCAAGAGTGTTCTGGTACTTAGTTACTTCTCAGCACACACATATATTTACCTTTAAATAAGTGAATAACTGCATTACTAATTCCTATCATGTTTATAATTTGAAATAAAATTCCCACTTGAAACTACAAATTGCTGTTTATAAATGTGGTTTAATACTATAAGCCTTACATGTTAAGTAAAATAGTCTAAATATCCAAGTGAATATTTGAATTTATGTTTTTATAACTTTTCTCTTGGCATGTATATTTGATACTATTTTTTACCCAAAATTAGAAAATGGATAAAATTTTTATCAGCACACACACACTGCACACACTGTACTTCTATGTATCTCAAACCATTTATTTGTGAATATTTTAGTGTACGAACTTATAATACATGTTTATATGTTTAAGTTAAGCATTGAGTATACACTATTTTCAATTAAAATGCTAAATGACAGCTACATTAAAATTTCTAGTCTCACAATTTTCCATCCTTCTATAGTACAGACATGCAATCATATTAACATAGTCCTCTCTTAGTATTCAGCATAAGTTATATTGAGAAATTGAAAATTTATCTTCTTTTTTCCCCAAGTGTTTAAATGTTTGTGTGTTTCTCTGTTTTTACTAAGCTTCCAAAAACAAGATATAAGGCATGTTTTCATTTTCTATTCAACTGAATAGTGCAATGACTTCTGTTTGAAACAAAAGAACACATATCTGTACAAATATGCATCTATATACAAATTTGCCTAAGTGTTTAAATAGTGGTCATCCTTGTGTCTTTGCTTATGAAGAACTTTGGAAGAAGATCTTATCTGTGAGCATCTCTAAAGTAAAAAGTTACTATTTTGATATTTTATTTTATTAATGATAATTGTTTCAAAAAGTGCAAAAAAACCTCAAGTAATTCGGTTACCTAAATCAGTCCCTTCCTCTCTGTAACTGATGATAGAGTCCTTCACAGGAGAAGAATGGAGTTCATTTTATTTCTTCAAAGTAGATTAGAGAAAAGTAAAAGAACAAACATGAATCAGACTTATGAATCTGCAAGTCCAAGTATAGATGAGTATGTGATCTTTGGAAAAGATGAGAAAATGCTAATGCAGAAAGAATGATAGATTTTTAAAAATTGCTTCCATTTATATTGACCGTAAGGGTCGAGACGGCCACATCCATTTTCCTAATTCCACAGAACAGCATTCTGAAGGACTAGCAGAGGAGCTGGAGAGGAGGAGAATTGTTTTATATATCGCAAATCACTGAGATTTTGATGAATAGTGAGCAAACTTGAATAAACGGCCATTAGGTTAGTACTGGGGTAATATTGGGGTAATACTGGGGTAAATGGCATTTGGAAGAAAGTCAAGGCCGGCCATAGGACAGCAGAGGGATGCTCAGCAGATGACAGACCAATATGGAAGAAAGTAAACTAAACTGAAACTAAGCAAAAACGAGACAGCAACCTAAATGTGAGATGAGAGAAAATGAACAAAATATCATCATTGATTGCACCTGTGACAACAGTCACTCTTAGTAATCAGACAAGCACAGTGCAGCTGTAGTGAGTCCTTGAACGAGGGACAGCCATAGTGCTCTTACTCTGTCTCATGACAATGAGCCATATTACTGGGTTTAAGCACCAGCTGCTGAGTGGATATGCAACATTATTTGACAAAGGAGACTGGCATCAGAAGGAAATTAGAAGAATTAGCTGATCTGGTCCTTACAAATTTATAGAGGCATATTTTACTGATCTGGTAGATTTAAGTATAGATTGTCGTGTTGTAGTGGAGATGGAGCCCAAGGTCCACTACACTGTAGGAAGTTTTTACCACTAAACTACATCTTCACAGCCCTCTATTTACTTCATAAAACCCTTTTATTGATTTTTTATGAATCTTCAATCATGCACTCCAATCCCACTCATTTCCTTGTTCCTTCGTATCTGCTCTCTGCCCCTGAAACCTCTCCCAAAATAAAATAAAATAATAAAATAAAATAAAATAAAATAAGATAAAATAAAATAAAAATTCTTGCTGTGGAAACTGTAGTGTGTCATGGTAAGTCATATTGTCCAAACATCTTTATTTACAAGTGTTTATTTCAATGGGTTATTTGTCTGGTTTGAGGCCTCTGGATTTTGCTACACTATCAATACTGTAATCTCACTGGGGTTCCTCTCAGATATCCTGTTTTTGCCCTGTGTCATGGAGATCCTGCAGCTTTGAATCTGTAGGACTGGGCTCTTCATCCACTCCAGCAGTTTGCAGATGGCAAAGCCCTGGATCTAGGCCTGGATAGTGGTTGAGTTAGTCATCCCTCCGGCCTTCCAAACCCACTCTGCCAGGGTGAACTCTCTAGCACTGCTCTGCCTAGCTCACCCAAGTGCCACAGCTGGCAAGGGACAAGGCCAACTCTCCGACTCCCATGCACATGGGACTGGTTCACCAGCACCCACACCACAAGGGCCAGCCCTCTTGCACTGACCCTGCAAAAGGGGGCTGCAGCAAACTCTGGGATAGACAAGAACTCATTAAATAACCCAGGCTGGCTTTAAATTTACTCTATAGTTCAGGGAGGCCCTGTACCTATAATTCACATACCTCAGCCTCTCAAACAGCCAGTATTACAAGGCTGTGCCACAGGGTCTGGCTATTAATCTTTTATGTGTAAATATAAAAATAGTAATAACAGTTTTATTCCACATGGGGATTGACATTTTTCTCAGTAGCACTTTGTTTATAGTATCCCTAGAGAAAAAATAATTTCTTCTCATGATACCATGAACTAATCAATTAGCCAATTACTAATTAACTAAGCCAGTACCTACCAAGAATTCTCTGGATATAGCCAACATAGAAGTAGCATACTCAGTGGTAGGTCATCCTGTTTGGAGCAGCTGAGACCAGATACCATCTCCTACAGACCGATAAAGGTATTCACTTTGTGTTGGACAGACTTCAGCCAGTAGGGAACCCGCACTGAAGAAATGGCTAATTCATCTAGATTCTAAAATGTCAGGTTAGTCAGGTCAGCACAGGCACCTAAGGACATTTGAGGGAGGATAAGAAAATCAGTTTTGATGTTCAGTCGTTTTCTATATAGTTGGACCTTGTCTCACTAGGAAATTAATGAATACCTCATGTCCTGTCCCAAAGAGCATCCTAGAAGAAAGGAGCTGGGTGTCTGCCTTTGACAAAACAATGAAGCTATAATGTAACTTTCATTAGGTGGGAGTCACATGCCTGACACTTGGCCTTCCTCACTCCAGCTCTTAGCAGATTATTCCAATTTGGGAAACTGAGAGTTAGAGGAACTCCTGCTGTCAAGGACAAAGACTGGGGAGGAAATGGAGCCTGGATTTCATCTGGGAAGGTAGGCTTTACAGGGGACAGAAAAAAAGTGATTCTCTGAGAAGCTTCTGGAGGGTCGAGAGCCTGCCTATCCATGTTTCTAGTTCATTTATTTTCGTCAAAACTGAATTGAAAGAGAAATTCAGCCTTGGTAAGTTCATTTCAGAGTGTAACTACATTACTGGAAGCCGCTATGAGCTCATTTCCAGCCAGCATGGAATGACACATTTCCTTTATCTTTATTTGCTGGTAGGCTGGGGGCTTTAAAAATACCTATTTGTATCTCTAGCAGCTTTTATCTCGTTTTTTTTATTTGGCCTTTTTCATTTCAATCCTGACAGCTCTGTGCTGTTTCTAACACCTCACCAACTGGACTGTATTTGGCTTCTAGTAATTCCCCCAACTACAAATTTGTCTTTGATACCATTAAAAGAATTGAAATCAAATAATATAAGTTGAATCTGTTGGAGAAGCAGCTTTGAACTTAGATATGATACTGTATTGTTAATTTTTGGTGCCTATTACCAGGTAGTAGCCTGGTGATGTGTGCGAGCTCCTTCCCGATGGAACTCAGAGCATCTTTCTCCTTTCAGATCGTACAAGAATGGGACTGAGCACGTTGCTTAGAAGAAAGAGCTTAGGAGGGCGGATAAATGGATGTCATTTGTGCTGTGCTCAATCACCACTAAACCATCTATCCTCTGTCAGAAGAGTCCTTAAAAATACATCATCATTGTAGAACTGTGGATAATTTTCTATGTGAAGATGAATATGTTGTCTAAATCATTATGATCTTTACTACACCATGTCTTTTGGGATAATGTATCCAGAATTTCTACACAAGATCTAACTAAGCTTTCAAGGGAAGAGAACTTATATATGCTAGGCTGAATCTTACAAAGCAACATGGATCCTGCTAGCCAGCTGGACCTCCTAAACAGAGAACTTAGTTATCTTCCGCTGGCAAGTTTTTCCATGTCTGTGGGTAGAAGGATACTTTGAGCTAGGAATTTTGAAGTGCAGACAGGCTGTATGAAAGGGGACTTGCCATTAACTATATGTATATCACCAAGTTTACTGAAGAGGCTATGTATGACGCTCAGTATTTATAGCTCTTTGTAATGATGTGGTTACATTAAATTAAAGAAGGACTTCCATATAGCATTCACTTATATTGTTTAATTTTTAATAAAAATAAAATTCTCAGTGGTGCTTATAGGCCTAGTATAATGTCTTACATAGTTTGTAAAATACTAACTTTTTTACTTGTATGAGGAAATTAATCACAGATCAAAATATGACTGCCTTCTCTATTTACAAACTATGAGTTAAAAAATACATTAGTTTTATTCTTCTTGAAAATAAGATGTTCATAAGTATTTTGCCAGCACATGTCCTCAGTGCTCTGCCCTTACTGTATTAACAGTTACTGTCTGGTTTGTGTGGTAAAATAAGTATACAAAAATTTTAGAGATTTTATTGTTTACTCAAAATTAAACTGCAGCAATGCCACATTCTCAAATTCTTGCAAATTTCTAAAATAATATTTAATTCATTTAACGCCCATTTGTGCAAGAGAGATTGTGTGTGTGTGTGTGTTTGTTTTCCTTCTTTTTTTTTTTTTTTTTTTTTTTTTTTTTTGGTTTTTCGAGACAGGGTTTCTTTGTGTAGCCGTGGCTGTCCTGGAACTCACTCTGTAGACCAGGCTGGCCTCAAACTCAGAAATCCACCTACCTCTGCCTCCCAAGTGCTGGGATTAAAGTGTGTGTTTTAAAAGCTGAAGATGCATTGACCTTTGCTTTCAGAGAGCTTTGTCTCAGAGGTGCACCTGTCTATGGTGGACAGAAGCAACACAGCAGAGACAGCAAGGAAGAACATGCCTTCCCCATCACTCGGTGTTCTCAAGTGTTCGTTGTTCTGCTGAAGACCTCAGATTGGAAATGAATCCAAAATGATGTTTCCATCTCTCAAAGCAGGGCCTGTGCACATAAGAGGTCCTTATATGCTCCCTTGGTACTCGACCCGTCTTTCTGCAATATGCCAGCCTAGCCAGTCCTATAGCATAAGGACTCTTCTAACACTGTCAGACTGCCTAGCAGGATTTGTACCATGGTGCTTACCCTGCCACACTGAGGGACTTCTGTCTAAATTAGGTTTCTCCAAATTCACCCCATCTGGACTCTGAGAAAATTGAACCATTGAAGTACAAACATCCCTGTTTTGGAGCACGTCCTTATAGTGTGTTTGGTCTTAAAACACTCTACTCTTTGGGAGACTTTGCAAACATATTTGTTTTTACCTGCTAACTCTCCGGTTATCATTTTTCTGTTTCCATTTTTAATCTTTGAGTGTTGATCTCTTATCATCTATGGCATAGATGATATGATCATGATGCAGCATATGATAGGTAACACGGCATGGCATATGATATGATACAGCACATAGCCTACGTCCTCTCATAGGGCAAGAGATTCTGTGCGTTGTGTTTTGTCTTCACGCAAAGGAATCACCATGCTGCTTTGCTTCAGTTGCTCACATATACTGCTGTTGGCAAAGCTTGACTTTACACATCTGAAGTTTAACCAGAGATCTTGTGCCTTATCCTTTACAAGCCCTGCTTCCCCCATTTCCCACTGCAGTAAATCCCATGCCCTCTACCCAGTTCTCAGCTCTACATTTCACATCACATGTATCTAGCCCTGTTTGCCCCCATCAATGTGTGCACAGAAATGCACACCACCACCTGAGGTCACTTGAACTTCTCTGTAGCTCACTTCATTTTACATAGAAGGAAGAGAAACTTCATAAACTCTAACTATGATAAAGTGATTCTTGTTTAGCACTTTGAATTTGAATTTAAGGATGACCCCTTACACAGTTGTGTGTTCTGTTTCCATCTTCAAATCAGTGTTAAAGTACTCAGCAGTAACTACTTCATGTATCAGTAATGATGTACCTGTATGCATGTGTACACATACACACATACAAGCCTATTTATATATATACCCCCACATAATCAGTATACATACTAATATATGTATGCAAATATAACTCTCTTCCTCCTATGAATATACCTCCTATATTCATATACACACATACATGTATATGCACATATGTGCATACATAGAATACATACATATACATTTATAGATATGTGTATATATGTACACATAAATATATAGACACACATAAACACACACATATATATATATATACACATAAACACATATATAGGCACAGGTACACATATATATGTAGTTTCCTCAAGGTTTCCATGAGAGAATATAACTTACTTCCAAAGTAATCCTTATAAAAATCCCATTTAAATAGCCCAGCTTTCTTCCCTAAAACTGAATTTCCTGTGTACAAAGCTCTCTGTTTTCCTGATCTTCAAATAATAACCATCCCTAAGCTCCTACATGTTATTTTCTGCTTTCTACTTTCTACCCATGCCCACTTTCAAATCTTCGGCCATGTCTCTTGAGTAATGGGAAAGCTAAAAAATACCCCAAGCCAAACTGAACCCAAAGCCGTCTCCCTGTGTTCCTCCAGGATAGGTATGGAGGCCATGTGGTCTAGACCGTGTGCTCCAGAAACCTCTCAGAGCATGAGACATAGCTGTTCTGTATAGCCCTGCCTCTAGGACAAGACTCCACCACTGGATAATCTAGTCTGTGCTCACAGTACCCCACTGGGCACCACCTCAGGGCCTCTGTAATTATTTCCCCCTTGCTCAAGACTGTGGTCTCCCACCACCATGGTAAACTCTATCCTGTTACAGCTATTTTTTTTTTTTTAAGTATCTGATAGTAAATGCTATGAATTTGAGTTGTCACTCTCTCATGTTTACCTCATGGCTGTCACTAAAAGAAATGTACTTAATAAATATTCAAATGAGCGAGAGTAGGAAAAGTTATAAGTCACGAATTAAGTATAAAGCCACAACTTTTCGAATGAGTAAGGCTTGGACATGTTTGGAAGTCAAAATTTATTTTCAATTATTTTTTTTTAAAAATGTTCTGCAAATTTGTTTTGGATGGGGGATTTCAAGACTTTATTCTTATTTTGGCAAGTTTCATTGATGAGGTAACATATAAAGTATAGATAGGTAAACATACTTATATACATGAATATTTAGAATTTAAGAGCTGTATTCTAATTTTATATCTCAGAAACGAAATGTGAGAGTCAGAACAGCTCTGGAATTTTCTTGAGTAATAAGATGATCTCCAGGACTGTGCCTTAGTATAGCCTTTGCTTGAATTTGGGGCCTATTAGATGCATATAGAAGGAAGTAAAATAACTTCTGTGGGTCTCAAGAACGTCAGGAGATATTCATGTTCAGAGTCACGTATTTCACTCTTTAGAAAGCCTGATGGAGTGAGTGTTAGTCACACTTCATATAACTGAAGTTCTGTCTGTGATTGCAAGCTGGTCTTCAGTCTTCAAAGGAATTCTGATGTGATCAGTGGTCGGGCATAAGTATAAAAATGAAAGCATGGGGAAATAGTTGCAGAATGGCAAATGGCTCTGATGAGTTAGAACTTAGGCTGGGCCACTGGTCAAGACTCTGGTGAATCTCCTCTGAAAGGACCTCACAAAAGGTTTCTGGCTAAATTTCTAAATATGAATAGAGAAGAGACCACTAGAAGTCTCCTGACCACTTGAAATGTATCCTGAAGTGGCATAAATCTGTTTAGGCATATTTTGTATTTCCATCTGTTTAACATCCATCTAACTATGCACTCACCCATTTACCAATCATCCATCCATCTGTTTAACATTCATCTATCCAACACCCATCCACCACCCATCTAACTCATCATCCAACCCTCTACTTAGCCACCCACCTATCCATCTGCCAATCACCCACTTGCCCTTCTATCTACCCATCTACCCACACATTCTTCCATCTCTCCATCTATCCACCCATTCACTAAATGCATTAAAGGAAGATAAGATTCAATCTAGGATTAAGAAACTCAGAGAAATGATCTCTGGGGCACTAATGGTTTATATAAAACCTGTTGTCATGAAAACTCATAGCTGGAAAGTAGTTAGCTGAAGGGGTGATACAAAAATAGGGTTAGAGAAAAAAATATTCTAAAAGAGGGAACAGTATAGAAAACCACCACTCTGAATCATAATTTAATTGTCTTTTCAAGATTCAAAAGCTTGCCTATTGTCTTAGTTTCATTGTCTGTTACTGTGATATAATATCCTGAGAAATGCAAGGTATGAGTGGATGAATTCAATTTAACTCACAATTGCAGGTTATATTCTATTACATCAGAAAAGTACATACAGAGGAACTTGAGAGAGGTGGCCATATCACATTCATAATCATGAAATGAGAATGAGTGCATCCATGAATGAATCCATATTTATTCATGCTCAGCTATTTTCTACTTTCATATACTTTTGAATCCCCTGCTTAGGGAATGGTGTCACCCATAGTGGGTGGGGTTTGCTATCTCAATTAATCAAGATGATTTCCTATAGATATGCTCAATGCCAACCTGATGTAGACAATCCCTAAGACTTTCCCAGGTAGTTCTAGATTGTGTCAATTGATAATTAAAACACTCCATCATACTCACAGTTTTTGCTTGGGATTCTCATGCTTTATGTTCAAATGTAACAATGCTTTTGTCTCTGTGCCTTTCTGTGACATCTTTTCATTCTCCTGGTTTTCTACTTCTTGACTCTTCTAAGGACACATGGGCTGGGTGGACTCACTGGACTTAGAGGACTAAGAAAATCTCTACATTGATTCTACTCATTAGCAAACCTACTCTGCCATGTAAATTAATATGTTAACACGATTTGAGGATAAGACCTTGTTAGGAATCATTATGCTGTCTAACATAAGAACATCAAAAGAAGAGAGAAATGACATGTCAGATACGGTAAAATTAAAGGTAGATGCCTCTAGGGTAAATTGAAGGTGTGAGACTTGGCCATGTGTACATGTAGATATATAATATATTCAAAACAGCAAGAATGAATAGAACTCAGGGTTGGAAATGATATTAAGAGAATCTATGCCTTAGCACAATACAGTGATAAACAATCAAGAAGAGTTGTTTAGTACACAATTAGATATATGAACTGATTTTTTAAAAATATTCCACATTTATGTTCAAGATGTCACAAAGTTTGTTAGTTGGTGATTACTGAATACATCACAGAATTGGATTATTACAAATCCAGAGGCTAAATCATCTTGGGATATATATATTTACCCATTAATATATTTTTTTCATTGGGCACCTCTGTGCAGTACCTAACATCTTCTTAATTATCAGGTAAAAATGTTTGGAATACTTTAACTTAACAAACAGCTAGTTTCTATCAGTCTAGATGCTAAAAAATGTCATCAGATAGCAAATGAAACTACTGCAATGATTTCTCTTATTTGCTATAACCTGTCTACTTGCTGTTTGCACCACTGGATCTGCAAAAAAGTTTTTATTTATGACTTTCTTTTGTTCTACAACAATAAAATAATGTAACACAACTCTCCCTAATAAGGACCACATTCTTCTGGACAATACAAATCTGTGCTCTTTAGCAAAATCACTTATATGTGGTTCAAGAATAAATTAGTTATTATCACATTTGAGGGAGAGCTGTGTGTCATGTCAAGAGATATTTGGATTGGACACACAAGACTAGATACATGCAGATAAAAATTTCAAAATATGTAAAATTTCAAAATATCAATTCATAGATGACAAGTGATGTAATAAGGATCATTTACAAATAGTAGTGACATTTGAAGCAGGTGGCCTCTATGAGGAAATTCCCATATTAAGGCACCTTCAAACTTTTGTTTTCTTTGGATTTAGCTCAAACCTTCCAGGAAGACTCAATATGTCCAAGACATCTAATCACTATTTTAACCATTTGAATTTATACCCCATGGCCTTGAGTTAATCATGCCTAGGATTCTGGCTGCCCTCTTAACTTTCCAAACTGTGGCCTAAATTTGAGCATGCTCTATAATGCTCATCTTCAACAGCATTCTCTATAATGCATCCTTCCACAAAGAGCTTTCCTTTATGACTTTGTACATACTCTCTAGGTTAAAAACCCACATTTGCTTTGTTTAAGAGACCACAACTCTTGGAAAAGTCCACTGCTCTCATCTGTTACAGGTAACGAACTTTTCTCCATTTCTTTTTCTTCTGATTATCCTCATTGACTTTGCATGAGCCAAGTGGAAAACCCATTGTGTTGGGTTCCAAGAGGAGTTAAAACACAGTCTTGTATTGAAAACTGCCATGATTCCTACTGAACAAAACTCTATAGCTCTTTTTCTTACCAGAGATCAGAGGAAGATTTCACTCATTCGTTGTCAGGTCTTCCCCTCACCACTCATTATATTAATCTTATTTATTGTTTGATGTACATACTGTTTACTTTCTCTTTCTCTGACTTCGGACAGGTTCTATGATGCTTCATATACATTTATAAGATTTTTCTCTTACATATTATTCATATTAGATGACCCTTGCTTATCTAATAAATGTATGTTAAAAAGGAGACAATGGCCTTACATTTACTATATTTTTAATGTAAAAATTTCAAGACTGTGGGTGTAGAGTTAGAATTCTAGGCTCAGATTCTACTTCTAGCACTGCTAGGTTAAGCATCATGCCTTGATTTCTGCATCTTTTTCATAGAAAAGCAACAATATAATTTTCAGGGGATTGCCGGGAATGTTCAACAATACTGCACATACTACGATGAAAATGTTAAACACAGAACACCAAATAACTTATTCAAACTATTAAAGAAACTATGTAGTCTTTAATCCAATTTAATATACCAGTAAAATTGTCCCTATAGCTGAGTTGTTCCCTGCAGATTCAAATTGAGCTGCTGGTAACATCATAAATGTCAAAATAATTCTTCTGTCATATTGCATCATAGGTAATAATTTAAGAACTTTTTAAAGCCTAGTAGGGGTGTAATTGATGTCATTAAACAGTATTATATATCACTATGTATATGTATATATATACATATGTATGTATACATCTATATCAATGAACATTTACTATTTACTATACAGTATACATACTATACTAAATATAGTATATATTTACATCCTAGCAAGTTTACAACCCACCAAACCATTTTAATTTCATTCTAGGATGGAGTATAAATTATAACTACATTGTATTCCAAGCATTCACTCTTATGAACTTTGAGCTAATCTCTTAAAGGTGGGGGCAGTCCTCAGCCTTTCAACATCTGAAAGAATCTCAAGTTGTGTAATTTGTTTCAATTCCCATGCTAGATAGGGCAGGGTACAAAATCTGTTGCTATTTGGCTTCAACATTTAGCTGACTGTTGGGTAAAGGACAAATTTAGAGATGCATGTGTAAATACATAGCAATGACTAATTTGAACATTTACAATGAAGTACTGATAGATAGTTCAGTCTCCTAAATGACATCAAAGAGTTGGCACTGAAGTACTCTGAGTTGTATCACTCCCATGATAAAAATGAAAACCCACTCTATTCAGATTTATTCCACCTAGGGGTCTGGATGTATTATTTATGAATTTAATTCTTTTCTCTGCTAAAATATAAAGACTGATATAGAGAGGAATGGAAAGAAAGCTGATCTTCATCTATAGCAACAGAAAAACCTGGTGGCCAAAAATAAGCATTTCATATTGAATGCCAAATTTTATGATGAGCTGATTCATCTACTCTATTTTTTTTTTAATTTGAAGCTAACTTGGAGAGTTAGTTTTCTTAGACTTCTGAAATATGAGCAAAAGATGAACATATTTTCAGGAAAACCAGAACAGGCCAAATGCTGGAGCTACTGTGTCTGTAACTCTACTCTGAGTTTAGCTATGGGACAGACTTCATAAAAGATACCCATGGATGCCACAGTGAACTCAGTTATGTAGGGGTGATAACAGGCTTGGACATTAAATATACATGCATATAAAATCTCATTATCTTTAATAATACACAGTAATAAAAACAGTTTCTAGCAAGCGCTATTGACTATATCTACATAAAAGGCCATTGACATCACACAGTGCATGTTGCAACGCACATTTTCTTCTTTTGACTGCCAGATTCTTTGTACTATTTTTAAGAGTAACATTTTAAAGAATTATTTGGGAATTTTACGTAATGCATTGAGATCACCCTTACTTCCCAGCCCTCCCAACCTCTCCTACCTTTGTGGCCTCTTCCCACCCCATCTCCAATAGGTCCAGTTTATGTTGTCCATATAGTCACTGGAGCATGGTCAAACTCACACTAGCCAGCCACTTAAAGAAATGTGAGTGCTTCCCACGCTACCCTCACCAGTAACCATCTATTGTGGAGAGTTATGCTTTAGCATCTGTATCACAATTTTAAGTTGTTCCCTTAAATGATTTCCTGTCTAGGTAGTTACTTTTTTTTAGGGGGGAAGTGTCCCAGAAGCCTTCTATGTTTCTCTTTCCTAACTATGAGCCTGCATTCATCAATACAACTACAGAGGAGGCTTCCTTGTCTTTTCTAGTCAGCAAGAGTGTGGACCATGGACTTCCACATGGTGTCTGGTGATAGCAAAGACCATGGACATCCTCCTGGCCTCTGGTACCAGCATGTGCCATGAAGCTCAGCATGGTCTCCAGCATGAGTCACAGACAACATAGTTGCAGTGGCAGTACAGCCCATGGACACCAATGTGGCTTCAGGTGGCAGCACTGACCACGAAATTCATATATTTGCATGGCTTTCAGTAGTAACATTGGTCACAGACAACTCATTCCTCCCTCTGCTCCCCATACACTGTAGCATGGTGATGGACTCAGACATGGCTCCTAGTGGCAGCATGGACCACTGACATATAAATGGCCTCCAGTGGTGGCAACAGGGTCCACAGACACTACAACAGGACAGACCCAGTGATGGCACTCCCTGCAGCAGGAACCACAGACATCAAACATGGCCTCAGGTGGCATTACAGACCATATATATCAACATGGCTTCTGGTGGTAGCTCAGGCTGTGGACTTCAACCAGCTTCAGCATCTCTTCATTGTTTAGATACCACCCCATTCCTCTGTCCTTCTCACTCCTCCATTTGTACAGTAGTACTGGAAATTGCAGCATGTCACTTAGTTTATTTTTGGCCCACACAGCTCTACATGCAAACACTCATTGCCTTCTAAATCTAAAACTGAAGATGGAGGTGGTATGAAAGGGCCCTTACTGACAGAAGTGGTCTATGGTATATAGCTAGTTAGATGTCGAAAGGTCTACAGAACATTCCTTCACAGACAGAAGCTGTTAAAAAGAACAGAACATCAGGATTCTAATTATGGGACTGAAAAATGGAGCCTGGTCCACTTCTCTGGCTCTGGAAGATGTGTCATCCAGGGTTGTCTGAAGGACACTGACAGAAAAGTGTCTGAATCTTCCTCTCAGAATTCTTAACCTCCTTAGATTAAAGTCCAATATACTTTCTGGTAAAGAACAAGGTCATGCCAATCTAGGAGACATCACTGAGCTTACTCAAGGTAATAGTCAGTCCCCAAAGACTTTGTGGTTTCTGTATGAAACATGTGGCCTTTAAGACATCTAGACAACAGCATAAAGATTACCTAGGATGCAAGTGGGAATAGGGGTTCTCTTTTGCCTTATCTACTTCCATTCTTAAGATAGTGTTCTGCTTGGCTTCATAATAAACTCTGCCTGTCTTCTATACAGCTTCTCTAAATTCTTTCAAAGAAGAGCAAAAATAGCTTCTGTGAGTGAAGGAAGGGTCCAGACCAGTATTTTCTAGACCTTACAACATCTCACTAGCTACCTACCATAGACCACTTCTCTTAAGATAGTGTCCTGTCACACCACCTACATCTTCAGTGCATGATAAATATAGAAGGCAGTGAATATCTGTATATATGTATATATACATACATGTACATAAAATCTTAAATAGGATATTTATACAGAAAAGGTATAGATATTTCATTATAGAAATACTATATAAAATATATGAATATAAAGATAATAACTGAGTGCCGAAATTTAATTCTGGTAAGTTATGTATCTATTGTTTTGGTACTGAAACTATTTCCCTGGGAACAAGTGTATATTTATAGGATCTATTCCCCTTCACCCCCTACTACACACATCATCCAGTAGTGAATCAGCCCACACTCTCTTCATTGCCTATGTAATCTCCCCCTTAAGATACTGAAACTGCTCTGAACTAATGTGTACTCATCCTCATTAATCTGGATTTATTCTTAACACACTAGAGCAAGTCAAGCAACCTGTAATAAAATTAACCCCTAAACACAAAGGAACAAATATCTAAGTGGTGTGTGTTTGTCTGTTTGTTTGTGGTGTGTGTGTAGGTGTGTTTGTGTGTTTGTGTGTATCTTGCATCTTGCTTTTTTGTCTTTTTCTGTGGCTTCCTACTTCTTCATCATGGTTTCTTCTGTCTACCCCAGCAACAGAGTGAAGAAATCAGCTTAGTAACTTTGGAATATTCCACCAGACCCCTCCCCCTCCTAGAAGAGAAGGGTCACAGCTTGTAGGTGGACTTCTCTTCCTTTTAGAAGAGAGAGGTTGGTGACAACCATCAGGCCACCTGCAGGTAGGGGAAGCAGATGGGGGAAGACCATCCAGCCACCTGCAAGTAGGGGAGGCGCCCAGAGCATGTAAACACAGTCTGCAGGGCAGACTAGCCATCGGTCACCTACAGACAAGGGGAGTCCTGACCATCTCATTCCCTAAGGCCCAATCAGTTTAAAATTCACACTGTTCTGCCAATCACGTTGCACCTAGTGGCTGTTGCTCTAAAAACTGTATAAAGGCTTGCCAAATGGGTCACCAGGGGTCGTGACCTCTCCTTCGGGTGTGGTAGGCCCCAATGCATTGGAATAATAAAATCTGCTTGCTGATTGCAGTGATCCCTGAGATCCCCGACTCGTGGTGTTCTCTAGGGGGTCGCCCGGAAAGCTAAAGGCTCCCTAGAGTCTTTACATTGTTCCATCAGAATTGCCAGTCTTCCATTAGCCAAGCACCCTCCAGCAATGGCTGTCTATAGGAGCCTCCCTCTGTCTTCTCAGATGTCACAGCTCCCCACCATTAGCTCAGATGCAGACCTGCTTTCTTGAGAGGCAGCATTTCCTCCTCTGCATACTATTCTCTTTCCTCTCCTTGATCTTTGTTTGTCTTGAGTTTTTCTCTTGAGTTTTTTGTTTGTTTGTTTGTCTTCCCCATCAGAATGGTTCTCCGTGAAAAGAAAACAAAGCAAGTGTTCACTATTACATCCTCTAGCTGAAATCATACCCAGCCCCTGATGTTTCAAACTTTTTTGAAAAAACTTATGAAGTGAATTATTTGTAGAATGGCATATGTGACAAAAACACAGAGTGCTATTATAATAAAAGTGAGTTAAAATAAATTTATTTTGTATTACTTTATGACTAATTCTCTTTTAAATTGTTATTTGGGGATATCTGATGGTTTTTTCACCCTTATTATCCTGTTGGATGTAGAGTTGATCACATTTAACAAAAACAATGAAAACAAGTAAACTTGTCACTTTCGGTTTACAAATATGTGTATGTAGCATATGTAAATATAAACCTCATCTGTACATTATTTCAAGTATTCTTTCATTTTTATTACCTGTTTTTCAAAGTCATGGCATATCATCTAGTATGGAAATGCTACATTGACCTTTGGATCAAATGAGGGAATATTCCATTCAGCAACTGATTTTTTTTTTTTTTGGGTCCCCATTTTCTGAGACACACTGAAGCAGCTTGAACTTCTCTGGATTGACTGAAATCCTCTGAACCATAAACTGGAGGAAGAAAGGGACTCACGGTGTAAGGAGACTGTGAGCGCTTTGATCAGCTCAAGTGGAATCACATGAGACAACAGATGTGCCCTTGCACAGCCAGTGAGGATGAAACCTGGGAAAGTTCCTTGCAGGGTAATTTATGAGTGCAAATAAGAGTCCTTAAATACTCAGTTTGCAATGCCCAACTCTGAGTGAGTAATTAAGCTAGCAAGACAATGGCATATTCTTAAACATTTTCCCCTTAAAATGGCATTCTATGGCTTTAAAAGGTTTTACGTTGTACACATTAAAAACATAAGGCTAATTTAATAAGAAGTAGTACTCTCCTAAAGGGAAATGTTAGAGAGTGATTGGGTTTTGTTGTGATTATATTGAGAATATGGCCCTTTCTATAAAACCTAAGGTGAAAAAATACACAGAAAATTTAGATTATGATTAAATTGTCAATATACAAATACTTTTAAATAAAAATACTTTCACTTTTGTTGCCAAGACAGCTGGGAATGAGGGTACAGATCATCCCCACATTTGAGAGACTGAGGCCATTAGGATCTCTGTGAGTTCGAGGCCCGCCTGGTGTACATGGTGAGATGCTGTCTCAAAATTAAATAAATTAAAGGCCATCAAAGCATTAACTTAATGCATACTATGTTTTTCATTTTATTTGCTAATTTCCTCATCTTGGTACTATCCTGATAATCTTTAAGTAGAAACTCAGTAAGGACAAAGAGAATTTCAAGTTGCCAGGCCAGCAATGACAGTAAAAATAAGTATTTTAAACTCTAAGCCCCTTCCCCCATCTGCCTTGGTGCCTTTGCTAGCGTCATACTGAAATTCTGTTCTTCCCATTCTGTGGAACTGGTCTTCACAGAACAAAACATCTCACTTTTTTAAAAGTTTTTTTTTTTCCCACAGTTATTCCTTAGATTCAGGGCGGGACTGTCTTCCCATTGTATTTGTTCTAAAATTACTTGCCCAAGAAATGCAGATTTCTCAAGGCTGATTCCTTTAGGAAGTCTTTTGTGTAATTAATCTTGGGCAGTTTAGGAAGAACCACTTTGATGTCTGGTTTCTTGTAAAGAGAAGGAGCTGGCATTTTCAAAGCTGTAATTTACATGTAAATAGCAGGCAGAAACTCCAGGACGGTTTGCATATCATTGGTTTCTTCGGGATCTCCGAGGAGGAGGAACAAGATGACTGACCTTGGACAGTTCCAGTTTTATCCACTCGTCTGTGCCATAGAAATGACACGTGTTTCCAGCCTGACCAGTCTGTAGCTGAGAGCTGCACAGTTCTGTCAGAGGGACCCCAGAGCAGAGTGTTCTCTGTCCTGAATCTCTTGTCTACCAGGAGAGACCACCCCATAGGCTCAGTGTTTCTTGCATGGGGGAGGGGAATACAAAGAATGCCTGCAATCATTTCCTATTTTTACCCCCTTTTTCAAGTAGAAATTTAGATCTCATACAGAGACACGGTTAATTTAGAAAATTTCTATGGCTTATGAACAAAAATTCAAATTGATAGGCTTTCTATTTGCTTTTACGGAAGTAAAGTAAACTGAAATTCTGTGAACAATGCTTTTAGTTCTAAAGCTGTTCTATGTCTTGTTCAACTTTAAAATAGAAAGTCTTAACACTTATGAATAATAAACAACGTACATATTTTAGAAAAGAAAATTTCTTTTTTTTTTTTATTTATTTATTTTTTTTATTTACATTTCCGATGATTCCCCTTTTCTTTGGAAACCCCGTGTCCCCTCCCCCTCCCCGCCTCTGTGAGGGAATTCCTCCTCCCACCCACCCGCCCACCCATTCCCGTATTCCCACCTTGACATTCCCTTTTACTGGGGCCACTAGCACCCTCAGGCCCAGAGTCCTCTCCTTTCTCCCTGGTGGCCATCGAGGTGATTCTTCTGCCTCATATGTAATCCAAATCCTGGGTCAATAGATGTGTATTCTTTGGTTAGTGGTCTGAACTAGAGGACGACCAGGGGGAGGGTCAGGCCCATTGACGCTCTTACACCCTCCATGGGGCTGCCAATTCCCTCCACTCCTTCAGGCTTTTCTCCAACCCCTCCATCTGGTACCTGACTCTCAGTCCAGCGGTTATTGTTAAGTGAAACTTAGATATTCTGAACTTGTGGGCTAATATCCGCTTATCAGTGAGTACATACCATGTTCGTTCTTTTGAGACTGAGTTACCTCGCTCAGGATGATATTTTCAAGTTCCATCCATTTGCCTGCAAATTTCATGAAGTCATTGTTTTTCATAGCTGAGTAGTACTCCATTGTGTAAATGT
>CM052706.1:102759343-102792436 GCA_028551405.1 Uromys caudimaculatus | reverse complement strand
ACTTTGCAATTTCATGAGGTCCCATTTGTCTATTCTTGATCTTAGAGCATAGGCCCCTGGTGTTCTGTTCAGGAACTTTTCCCCCGTACCCAGGTGTTCGAGAGTTTTCCCCACTTTCTCTTCTATTAGATTCAGTGTAACTTCTTATTAAAATGGCTTATTATATTCAAAATTATTTGATTATTACTCATTTGGCTAAAATCACATGGTCATGTAATCACACAAATGAAAAAAGACACTAATATTAAAAGCAGTCTTCAAAATGGAAGAGATTTATTAGCTAAAATTTGAGTGATTACAAATCCTTATTTACTAAAGCTGAAGAGGAGAGATTGGCTTCAGTGCTGCCTGGCTTCAAGTCAGTTCCTGATTATTGAAGAGTTTTTGTAATCAGTAATTTATTATTGACTCAGTGACATTTCTATTCTATATCAATATATTTTTTAAAATCTTTTCTATGACCAAATAATAAGAGGCAGGCAAGTTGAAGTCACTACGATTAGAGTCCTACTCTCTATTTACTGGCTTCACATGATCTTTTTGTATGGATTAAAGGAAAGTCAACATCTCTGTTCTCCCTCTGCCATGGTGCGTGGAAGCCTGGTGCAACAGCAGTGAGCAAGCCTGAACAGCACATGTTCAGAAATTCTGCTACATGAGTACATTTAAAGCACTTACTTCTAAAGTACATGATATATGCAAGTTTTAAAGACATTATGTATCTCAGACATGTTAGATATTATTTTGAATTTTGACAAATTCCTTTAATTAGGTATTATTGTGCTGGAAACATTAATGGGATCATCCAAAGGACCAAGAATTTAGATAAGTATTTCCAGTTTGTAGTGAAATTTCAGAAGTTTCTTGTGTCTAGCATGGATCAGAAGGAGGTTGTGTTGGTTCCTCTTACAAAGTCCAAAAGCCACGAAAAATCCACCTGGAGGTAAATGGAGGAATCTGCTCAATTGACTCATTCACCCATTTTTTTTCTGAGTAATGTATACTCATTGGATAATTAATAGATAATTAATGTATATAAAATGTAATTGTGCTTGTAATCTTAAGTTCCAAAAAAGCCACAGCTTTGTTAAAGAGTCTACAGAGCTGGTTGGCTAAATAGAACTTCATGGTTGTGGAGCCTTAAGAATGGTCTCAAGACAAATACTGTGAGCTCTATTTAGTCCCTGAAATAGTCAGTCATTGCACATCTGTGTGCCTAACCCAATAGCCTTGTAAAACCTTCGGAATGCATTAGCTTGACAAACCACTGAATTCCATGAAGCCAAGAGCTAAAAATGTCATCAGATGTACAAAACCTATAGTGCACTTTTCATTGCTCTCCTGTAACTCAATTATCTTATTACCCCACCAATGTGTTTTTAAAAGCCATGATTTAAATTTGATTTTATTCTGCGATTATAAGAGTTCATATAAACATAGCCATGTAGGCATATGTTATTTGAGGCAACATGAATCTATGTTCCTGGGCCACATGCGTTCATACTTAGTTCAGAATAAAATATCTCATTGCCTTGAATGTGTAAGTTGTATTTATGCTGAGAGTGATTTTAAACAAACTGTCATCATTCAAAGTAAGTGTCCTGCCAAGGTGAGTGTCTTGCCAGATATTTCAATAAACAAAGTTCTTTCCAGGCACTCTCAAGTCTGTCTGTATTGAATCAGCCTAGTAATTACAGTGGTGTTTAGTATTCCCATCACAAAGGGATCTGCAGGTGACCAGGGTTTTCCCAGTGGGCAATCCTGGAAGGGACTTTGCCTGTGGAATTAACATCTGTTGGACACATGCCCTGTATAAAACATTTTGAATAAAGTGCAAACTCTCAGCAACACTGCTTTGGGAGGATGTAATTAAGCTAACCCTTGACACAGGGGTATTTTTCTTTTTCAAGCAAATTTCTGTGACAAACATGAGTTCCCAGAATCATAGAGATGTTGTTGGAAAGGCTCTCTCATTGATTTTGCGGGGCAAGAATAAGAACAGGGGCAAAGTCAGAACAGTGACTGACCCAAGATCATAAAACATATTGGTGCTCAACCTAGATCAACCCAAATCCTGAAAGCTCAAACCAAAATATTTGTGAGCAAGGACAGCCTTTGAATTCAATAAAAATGCCATGTTCTCAAGGAGAATTTACTTTCTTTGCAGAAGATGACCTCAGATCCTTTGAATGAAAATAAGCATGCACATACCTGTCTCTGCCTGCTTCTGTGATTTTTTCCTGAACACAAGCCCAGTCTTGTAAGTAGCGCAGGCCCTGTGACTTTGATGGGCACATTTACTAGCTAGAAGAGAGTCAGGGAAGCTGAGAAATTTTTCACCTGCCACCTGTGATGTGCTTTCAAGGCAGGCAATTCAATTTGCAACATTATCTCAAGAGAGTTTCATGGATGATGCCAGCGAGCTTTGCTCTTTAAGTCTTACGCCTTGCCTTTTATCAAACATTCAGAGTTTCAAGAAGAAAAGTTAATGTATTTCAAGGCTTGTTTTCTAAAGTTGACATTAGTCAGGAATAATAAATTAAGACTTATAAATCATAGATACCCTATCACTATTATGCAGGGAAAGGGAAAAGTAAAGTAATATATTATATATTCTTCTGCATGACGTTTAGAAGCCATTTTATTTACACCTTGAAAAAATTTAAAGTAAATAAAGCAAGCTGGGTTGGTTTTCTTTTTTTTTTTATTCAGGCTATCAAGGCTCACAAAATTATTTTCTTAAAAAATGAATTCTCTGGGTGAGGAGAACTAGAAAGGGAAATAGCAGACTACAAATAGATTGAAGTGGGGATTAGAAACTAGGGACAGGAGAAGGAGATAGGTACATAGGAAGGAAGAATGAGGGTAAAATAACATGATGTCTGAAAAAATCATGCAGAAACATTATTATCTATCTACCTACCTAATATAATACATAATTCTGTGCTTATGCATACATACACATATATGTATATGTATATAGTTTAAATGAAAATCTCCCATCTGAGCTGACAAAGCTTCTTCCAAGGGTCATAGACCATCCAACAAAACTCCTAACAGGCAGAAGCATCCATTTGTTGAGTTGTTCAGAGTTGTCCAAGAGACTCCACAAACATAGCTGAAAGGTGAGTATTTATTGCTGAAGAAACCATGGACTTTGGATAAAGGCGAACCCAGAGCACCTAAGCTTGATTTGACCTGAAAGTCTCTTCCTTGAGAACTAGCTTCCATGTTACCACAATGTGCCATGCAAGCTTCCAAGAGAGGGAAAAAAACAGCAGTCTTACTCAGCCCTGATGCTTATGACTAGTGATTATCACAGCAGAATAGCCCACAGGGTGCAATAATGGCATGCATACCTTGTTGGCAACCAACAGCTCTCTAATTGGACTTGAGATCCACTCAACAAGAGGGAAGTCATGACTAGTGCTAGAAACTCCAACAAATTTCTGGGTCTAGAGAAGTCATGAATCTTAGAGAACTTACAATTACTTCTTTATAAACTAGTATAATCCCCAACTAACACTTATTTTTATATTTACAGATAAGTATAGTTTTCACCCCTCACCAAATACATTTTTCTTTGCAATATATAGAGATCATTACAGAAAACCACAAGACAAAAGTCAGAGAATTTGTTAGTGTGGTGCTCAGCCCTTCTGATATATCTACACCACAGCTCTTACACTTGGGGCTCAAGGATAATTGCAGAAGTTTTGTAGGAGCTAGAGGAACAAGCATGGAATTTACTGATAAACTGTGTCTCCATGAAATGCCAGAGAAGTTATGCTCATGAAATCTTTCCAACATTGCTGTCTAAACAAAACCTGCACAAGAATGAAATCATATAGACACACTAACATGGAAGAGAGAAAGTTCAAGAGGCCTTAACCCTAGACAAAGAATTCTACTTAAGGAATTCTTAGTGTAGGAGACATAAGCAATCTTCTCCAGGGAAGATCACTGCAATTGGTTATCTAATACCAAGTAGTCAGTCATGAAATTATATGTTTATGAGTAACATATGGACTGAGCAGGTTGCACAAGTATTTAGGAATATGCATGCACACACACACACACACACACACACACACACACACACAGACACATATACACACATGAACAACAACTAAAGAAAAAGAAGCCATGAGTTTGAGAGATGGTAAAGTTTGGAGTACATGGAATAGTTTGGAGGGAGAAAGGTGAAGGATGAAAATGATGCAATATAATTTAAAAACTTAAAATATTATAAAAAGTAATATTTATGAAAATCTAGCAAGAAATATGAGAATACGCTATGGCCACACTCTTGTAAATTAGATAGAACTTCATCCATATTACAATTGTAATACTGTACACAAATGTATTGGCTAGTTTTATGTCAAACTAGAGTCAAACTAGATAACTCTAGTTTTCAACTGAGAAAAGCACTAGAAGATCTAGCTGTTGGGCATTTTTAAATAAATGAGTGATGGGGGAGGTTCCAGCCCATTGTGGGTGGTGTCATCTCTGGGCTGGCGGTCTCGGTTTGTATAAGATAGCAGGCTGAACAAACTGTAATGAGAAAGTTGGTAAGAAGGACCCATCCACGGCCTCTATATCAGCCTCTGTCTTCAGGTTCATGCCCGTTTGAGTTCCTGTTCTGACTTACTTCATTGATAGACTATAATGTAGATGCATAGCCAAATGAACCATTTCTTCCTCAACTTGCATTTGGTCATGGTCATCATAGCAGTAGTAACCTTGAGACAATAGGTTGACATCTTTTTGCTTTACTAGTTTAGATGTTTAGCTCTTAGCAAGGGAAACCGTAGATATTCCCTACCTTATTTTAAAATGTTGTTCATAGGATTAACCATTAGTGTTTTCTGTGGATTAAGCAACCAGAAGGACTGAGGCTTCTGCTCATGCTTACTGTTGTGGATGGATTGTTTCTTTTGGGTATAAATGCAACGTGAGCTTGGATCCCAAGCCTGGGCCAGGTGTTCTTCTGGAAAAGGAACTGTCTTGGGCAACAGGAGAACTTAAGCCCTGCCAGAATACCTTCTCTCCCAAATCACTAACGCTGCAGGCATTTCCATCCAACGGCTTCTTCTTCATCCTGCCCACAGTTCCTGGCCTGAATTTCTGTTGTGTGAACCTCAGTGGCCCCATGGAATGAACTGGTGTCTGAGTTCCAAACCCAAAGCTCCCTCATAGTATTATGTAAAAATAATGCACAGTTACCTAATCTTTTGAAAAGTCAAATTGTTATCTGCCATTACTTTTTTTCCTTCACACACACACACACACACACACACACACACACACACACCCTCTCTCTTCCTTCCTTTCCCTCCCCCACCATCCTATCAAGAAAAGACTGACTTTAAACTTGCAATCCTGCTTTAGCCTTTGGAGCTACAGGATTATATCTGTGTACTACTAAGCTTATCTTCATATATCTGAATATATGAATCTTTCTACAAGTATTTTCAACTTTTGGACATATAAATAATGCAGACAACTGATTACCTTTTTGTCCTCAATTTCTCTATTAAATTTGTTTCTGCTGGGCATTTCTCCATGTAAAGTAGTTTCAAGGTTTTTGATTGCTCTTTGTTCAATAAACATGCATATATACTTATATGTGTGTGCAAAGATGTATTTCGCTTGCATGTATAGTAATAACTCTATAAATATAATCTGGCTATTGACTAAGAATAGTAGCATATGAATTATTTTCCTCTATCTTTTAATTCACTCAATTTGTCAATGGGAATCAAAAGTTCCTGATGACAACTATGGCTGGGGAAATGAAGCATTTTAGGAAACCTATCTCTATGCAACTTTGAGAAAACCATGGAACAGGTTGGCTAAAAACTATTTTATTTAGGAAGCTCTGAAAGAAAAAGAGTGCATAAGTACTTTGCATGAAGACCCTAAAGTAAAGTTTCTATCTACCAAAGTGGCGAGTGGTGGCTACCGGGGTTGAGCTAATGGTGAAATGGCATTTATTGATCAGCAGGGATAGAGTCTCAGTGTAAGCTATGGAGAACTGTCACACAGCACAGTACCCAGGGCCAGTGATTATAAATTTTTCACTTGATGTAAGAAGACAGGTTGCATGTGCATTGTTCTTAATATTAGAGAAATATCAGAACAGCTTCATTCTTAAGTGGCAGGAAAGCAAAGGCTAAACTGTGAATGTGGGAGAAAGGAAGAGCTCCTGTCTTTCTTTTTGAGGATGTTGAATCTGACAAGGAGAATGAGGAGCTTAAGCGCTCTTAACTACACACTGCAGCTTTCAGTCCTAGAAACTGCTTCCAGGACACTCATGTCTCTGCATCCGAACTACCAGGTTAGTTTGCTTGGTTGGCTGACAGATGCTTGTCACCCTTTTGGTATTTTAATTTGGAGATGAATTGTTATGTTCTCTCAATGTCTTTGCTCATATAATTCTTTCTCTGTCTAAAGGAATTGCTAACTAGATAATACCACCCAACTAGAAAATATTTAAATATTAACCATGACCATGTGATCCTACAAAAGCTAACTATGTGGAAAAGCATGGAATTAACCTTTCATATTTTCATTCTGTAATATTTAATTTTGGCTGTCATTTACAGCTGGTTTTAGTTTGCCAGTTCACATTCAGGCTAAAGTATTTGTCATTCTTGATCTGTCTTACCCTACCCTCCTTTACCCTCCTCTCTCTCCTCCCCTGAAACTACACACACACACACACACACACACACACACACACACACACACACACACACACACACACGATCTATTACAGAGAAACTCAGTGTTACAAATCCACCTGCATACACATTGTTCACACTGACACTTTGTAAAGAGCTTTGTAAAGAACTAAATTCTACCAAGGATATGGCTGCAAATGGCCTCTGATACTCAGTGGGCTGCAGCTTTTCCAGGAGCATATGCACAGATGCTGAAAGCTAATAAAGTGGTATCATTGATGCTATGAGAGTCTAATCATTTGGAAATAAAACATCCCAGACTGAAGTAGCATCAATCGCGTGCTTCACTGTTGTCATAGTAAATGGCTCCCTTGACCTTGTGCTCCTATCAATCTCTAGGTCTGAAGATGCAATCAAATTTGTCATTGGACATTTAATTAAATACAAAGCCCTTCAAGGTACTATTTGCAGCAAATATCAGTCACATTTTCTCCCAGTGTAGAAAATTATAGTCTCGAACATGGACTTCAAATTAGATTGAATACTTTGTTTTGTGTTATTTGGTTTATAAATTGCTCCTTTCCCTTCTCTAGTGCATTTTATAATATCTAATGAGAAAACTCATATCCAAGCTTATGTTCTCATTAGGGCCCTGAGGACATGTAGCTTCTAGAAAGTTCAGAGTACAGTTCAAGTATGTATTGGAGGAAAATAATCTTCTCACATTATTGAAAAATACCATAGTGGCAGAACTCACAATTACATGGAATACAGTGATGCAGCGTTACTTTGTAAAACCACCATACCCATCTCCGTGAGCACTCAGAACGAATGGCTTCTGAGAGTTCTAGGAATTCTAGAGAAAATTCTGTTTGCCTCACGTGCTACTTTTCTAATGAAGCGTGTGGTGCCTTGGTGTGAATGAAGTGACTGAAGGGACACAGATACATAAGATAAATCTCTATGTCACAATTTACACAGAGCTCTATGCCAGTAGCTTATGTCTTGAAAATAAAGATTTTCATTTACTTTATAAGCTGTACCATTTACTATACAAGTTATTCAAAGAACCTATTGATGGATATGTTTGTGGTAACATAGAGAAAAACTTCCATCTCCCCAACAAGAGTGCATTCTTCCTCTGTCTGCATCATAGTCCCTTTGCTTGGTTTCGCTCAGTCCTTCCCATCGGGTCTGGTGTCAATCTCCACATCAGCTTCCACTTCACTCTGGCCTAATTTTAGGATCTACTGAGATGTTTAGCTTAAACAGCAATGTCTATCTACAACATCTGGAAACAAGCCTTCAGCTCCATAATCTAGCGCATGCTGTGGGCTGTTGGAAAGTCCTAATTAGGATGTTGCAGTATTGTTTATGCCAGGAAATTTTTTCATTAAGTCTATTGACCTCATGCTAAGATAGAAAATTATTTTTAATAAATAAGAATTTATCAACCAGTTGTCAGAAACTTTTATATTTTACACCAGAGGCTTTCATTTTCCTCAGAATCTGCAGGATACCTGGCATAAAGGAAATAAAGAGATAATTTACAGAGGAGATGAGCAGGGCAGGGGTGTAGGGAAAGTGATCTTGAGGATCTGTTTATTGATTTAAGTTTATTATTAGTCACCTCTGTTAATGTTTAGGCTATGTTTGGAAAATAAGGATTCCAAACTCACCCTCTAAGCTACCAATTTTGGGTGAATTTACTTATTTGAACTTTTAATCTTAGATATAAACAGCTATAGTATTAGTTCATATGCTTTCCAAGTTGACTGTCTTCTGGAGGTAGTCCAATGGTATATGCCCTTGAATGCAAGATAGGATATTTTTAATGACTATGACAATGGCATATTTAGCCTCATATAATGTGGATAAAGACAACATTTATCCACAACTGTGGCAACTTATAACATTTTCCTATGACAGAATCATACACACATGCGTACACAGACATACACACACACACACACACACACATACACACACACACACAGAGAAAGAGAGAGAGAGAGAGAGAGAGAGAGAGAGAGAGAGAGAGAGAGAGAGAAAGAAGAGAATATTTTATTTCCTTTTCATTACCCAGAAACAACATATTTGTGTTCAAATCTGGATAGTATTTTTGTGTGTATATTAATGTGAACATGTATGTACATGTGGGTGCACATAGAAACAGATGTGAGCATGGGTAGGCCACATGCTGATGCTTTATGTCTTCCCTTTGAACAACTTGCATGCCATAAAGATTTACTTTTAAGTGTAATTATTTGCTGTCTCAAGGAGCTTGGGACAGAGCTTGGAAGCATACAGACCTGGCTGATGGGGTCTGGAGTGGGAAGAAGGGCTGAGATGTCTGGATAGGGTCAGCTGGTGGGTGGTGCAGACAGTGGAGAGGAGGAAAAGAGGCAGGATAAAGCCAAGAACAGAAGGGGCTCTGGGATACAGGCCAAGGGTAGATAGGTAAGTGACTGTTCTTGTCTCTCCTTTCTTCCTTAACCACTTGTACCTATGAATGCTTCAAACCACATGCGACCAATCAGAGGAGTACTTTAGCTACGTGTAGGAATGAGTTGGGTCCAGAAGTCAGGCCTTCACAGGCATCCAGAAGCATGCTTCGGAAGGCTGGCATCCATAGGACAGGAAGAGGCATGTCTTGCTTTGCCAACTTCTCACAAAAGTCACTGTTTGTTCTTCCTTGCAAAGGAAGTGCTATGACTCCCGCCATACTGATATGACACATTTTCTACTTAAAAATCTTACCTTCTTGACAATTTCCCTAAAGTTTAGGTGTTCTGCTGCCTGGAGTCTTCTTGCTTACAGGGATAAACAGTCAATGATTAAAGCCAGTGGCCCTATGTTCCAATCTTCCTTTCCATCCACAGCAGCAGAGAATCTGGAGAAAGCTTACCCAACTCCCTTTAGTTTCAGAAACTAACTTTTTTGAATAAATTAATCCCTGAGTGTTGGTTATCTGAATTGCAAAATAGGCATACTAAAAGCTATTTTTCCTTCCATTTTGATAAGTATGACCTGCCTAAGTGAAGGCACGACAGACAATCCTCCCTTTATTATAGACCTCCTGTGAGCAAGCCTCCTTCCCTACCTGTCAGTGCTCTATGAGAGACACAACATATCACAGATACAGGGGAGAACTCTTGCCTTAGACATGAGAGAAGAGAAACACAGGCCTTTTTGTGAGAATTATTGTACGCATTTGACTAGAAAGAGCAATACCAATAAATTCATGCAGAAAACTAGTGGTGAGGTAAGAATCATATCAATGGATGCTCCATTTCAACACAACATTCTAGGCTTATGCAGCATGCCTTGTGTTCTGTTCGTTTAACCTATTCAAAGCCAACGTTGCCTTTATCCCCTGAGTGGCTACTCCTAATGTCTTACAGTATTTTTCTTCAAAGAAGTCAGAATTGAATTTGACAGTATTAGAACTTATCTAGTATGATACTTGATTTCTGTGAATAAACATCGAAAGCTATTAAATGTGCTTAGATTTTTTTTTTTCTAGAGCATTTTGCTCCCATGCCTGACTAGACCAAAATGCCTGGGAACTGTGTAGGGGAAGAGCTGATACTAAAATCTGGTTCCCTAATTAGGTTTTTATTATGTCAATAAAGATGGCAGAAGCCAATTGCTGGGCAAAGGAAAAATGGTGGGATTTCTGGGTCTCAGGAGGAAGAGGAGGGGACAAGAGGGGCGGGGACTTTTCAGCCAGGCTTTGGGGAAAGGAGCACCTATATCATGTAAGGTCTGGGGGCAAGTCAAATGGTGGCAGCCTCCTCCACTGGTGGAACCCTGATAGACAATAGCTGATGAGTTTAGGGCGATAGATTCTTCACCTAGCAGTCATATTATCTGGCTGCTCTTAAAGGGTTAGAACTGTCTGGTGTTATGTTGCCATTTAAAAGTGACATTTCTCTCTTCTCTCTTCTTCTCATTTGTTTATTGTTTTTCTAAAAAAGTAATATGTGAGAAACAGTTTGACAATTAAGTTATATTCAACAAAATAAAGTAGAAAATTTTCAACAAGAAGAAACACGACAGAAGTTTTTATATCACCAACTCACTTGTAATTTCAAACTCTGTATTTGCTCACAACCTCTTACATTCCAGAGAATTCTCATTTGGATATAGTATCAGGCAGTAAACCAGGTGTTGTTCCTGTTACAAAATACCTGACAGTAAAACCCTCCCTGAATCTGGAGAGGATGCCTTAATTATTATTGCAGGTCCCACTGATAGCTACAGGCACTGCTGGCTAGATTAAAGGTCATTAAATTGGATTTCCACTCCCAAACCCACACTGGACAGACCAGAGTAGGATTTACAGGATAAAGGCAACTCTTACAGGTGAGTGAGCATTTTGGGGGTGGGGTGGGGGCAGCATCGAGTCCTGGCTCAGAGTTATTCAAAATGACATTCATAGCAAAAGAAAGCATGTAACTGCTTCATGGAACTTCAGCATACCTAGGCAAGGTGAGTGGTCTGTGACATTCTGAGTGCATTTTAAACAAGAAAAATGTTCACATTCCCATTACAAAGTTGTCAGAGCAAAATTAGTGCATGGTGCACTCTGAAACACAAATTGCTCAGAATTTACTGGTGTGTGAAATCAGAGTTAGGCAAAATGATAACATTGAGAAGAAAGCTGTCAGGGACTCATGTGCAACTACTGAAGTATCAACAAAAATAGCTACATTTTTAGTGATCTTTATCCTGAATAAAGTACACAGGGCATTAGGAATGCACACAGACCAATAATTCTTGTTTATTAATTTTTAGCATTTACTACCATTTAAAATTATGTTATCTTAAGATAGAAAGTGTTGATCTAAATAGTGCAGAGCATTTTGCATGGAGTCTGACTTGATGACTGTATTTTATAATTCCTTTAATAAGTTAGAGTTGTAAGCTATACTGTTTCAGAAGCAAGGCAGATGTCACTGTGAAAAGCTAAAAGAATTGTGAAAATGAGTTCGAGGCCAGCCTGGGCTACAGAGTGAGGTCCAGGACAGTCAGTGCTACACAGAGAAACCCTGTATCGAAAAACCAAAAAAAAAAAAAAAAAAAAAAAAAAGAATTGTGAAACAATTTTTAATGTTATATGAGAGCAAGATAGCCTTTAACCTTGAAGAGTGTTATTGTGTCTAAAGTTACACAGTTACTGTGAGAGAGAAGGCACAGCACTTAAGCACTTTAAGTCCTGTGCTCTTATGCAAACCGTTGGTGATAGAGAAAAAGAGAAATCTCATATACCATAGCCATAATTATTGACATTTTTCCTAAGTAATGTTTTTTTCAATTTTGGAAAAAGAAAAAAAATGTGTGTGTGTGTGTGTGTGTGTGTGTGTACATATATACTAACATACATTGTTAGTAACATCCTTAACTAAAGTGTCTGAACTTACTTATGTCTTCACACCATCCTTGTATATGTATGGTGTGCACGTGGGCACTTGGGCTTGCTATAGAGTGCAGGTCAGAAGACAACTTTTTAGAGTCAGTTCTTTCCTTTCATCTCATGTGGGTTCTGAGAACTGAACTCAGGCCACCAGGCTTGCAAAGCCAAAGCCTCTATCAGTTACCTGACCCACCGTGCTGAAATGACTCTTTTAAATATTTCCTGTCGAATTACAGATTTTTGATAAGTTCTGTTATTCTCTGTTTGGTTGGGTTTGGTTTTTGACACCTCTCTCATATGTGCCAGTGTTTTCGCTCCTTTTGTGACTTTAGAGAGCTATAGTTTTTGACTCTCTCCCACCTTTCCTGTCCCATAGACTCTACACCTGCTCTTTTCTATGTCCTTAGTTCTGATTTCATCCTTCCTCTTCCCTCCTCTCCCTGCTTCTCATCAACTCCTCCATCTTTTTTGAGGGGAGTTCCAGATAAAGTTCCACTATGTTTTCTAGGTTAACTTTCAACTTGCAATCCTTCTGCCTCAGTTCCTGGTTTGCATTTCCTTGTTCACATCTAGTTCTGTCCAAGGCAGTGGTGGTCAAGCCTCAGTCTTTAAACAGAGATTGAGCTTGAAATATTTCACTGGTGATCATATATTTCAACCGTGCTCTGTGTCCCACCTGCCACCATATTCCAAACAGCTTACAGTGTTCTCCAGGGAAACACGGTCTGACAGTGTTCTAAATGCAAATGCAAGAATCCGGCCCTCAAATCACTCACTTTTCTCAATATTATCATTATGATGATGATTACTTACTAGTCATTCTCATGATGTGGCAGTCACTCTAATTGACTGTGGTTATAATAATAAATATAAAAAGATACAGTGGTGACCCTTTTAGCCTACCATCTGTTACTGTATTTGAATCATGAAAAGCACAGGGAATTTTTAGGAGTTTAGGGAAGGATCAAGCAGAGGCAACCATTTGGTCAAGTCAGTGTGACTCAAAGAGATGACATTTACAGAATGGTAATTGTAATGTAATGTTACATTTAATGTAAGCATTTCCCATACATGACTGAGTGGTCAGAGCTAAGCCTAGAAAGGTGTGTGTAGATCGTCTCTCCCTTCAGAAATGAGAACAGAGCAGCTTCCTTTCCTCGCTGCTTTCCCTGAGAGAGCACTGTCTCTTTCTATTAGGGCGATGTTGTCACTGCTCTGACATTAAGGCCACTGCTTGCTTCCGTTTGATTTGTGAGTAGCCCAGCTCACATCTCCTAGCATCTCTTCACTCACCTTCATGTTGCTTCCAACCTCCGCCCTGAACCTGCATGGTGGCTCAACTGAGCATCTTGACTGTTACAGGACACGTCATGTTCATTCAAATTTATTCATTAAGTCTTTCTTCTCCTGTCAAACCTAGTCCTACCTCTCACCAGAGATCTAGTTAAAGCTCACATCTTCCATGATATCCTTGATAAAGAATAAAAGTCTGATCAGTGTTGGTACAAACACAGTGATCCATTGGCCTCATCTACACTAAGAAAGTGTCTAATTTAAGTGGTGTGAATTCGAGAGGCTCAGCCAGTCAGCAGCTGGACATTTCCTTGTTCTAACAGCCAAGTCCTGTAACTATATATGTTTGCCAAGTTCTAGGAAAGACACAGGCTTCTCTCAATATGGAGATCTATTACACAGTTAACGTATGCCAATGGGAAATATCTTTTTGTATGTAACATTTTTCTCTGAAATGATGAATTGAAATTGAAATTTTTGAAATTTAAATTTCTTTTAAATTGGATATTGGATATTTGAATATTCAATATTTGAAATATCAAATATCAAATAAATTTGATATTTGAAATTTAAATTTCTTTTAATTTATGTATAAGAGAATAGAAGTTATTCACATGAGTAGGACGATATGATGCTTTGATACATGTACACATTATATTTTTGAATCTGGTTAAATGTTAAAAATACTCAACTCCTCAAGCCTTAATTATTTTTACGTGACAAAATCTTTCAAAGTAGATTCCTAAAATTCTTGCAAGTGTCCAGTTCCTTATTGTTGTCCATAGTCATCCTACTAATAAAGACTCTTGAGGTGCCTACCACAAGCTAGGCATGCCAACTGAAAATCAGCACATGCTAGCCTCAAAGAGCTTGCAGAGTTTGAATGAGAGACATGTTATTAAACAGTCTATGAAAATAGCAAAGAGTAGGTGTTATAATGCAGATTTGAAGAGCCCTAACTGAACAGATGGGAATGAGTCAGAGAATCTTACAAAAAGGTATGGTGTCCAAAAGAGTTCTGAGGACTGAATGGGAGTTTAAGACTCCCAGGATCATACCGTTAAGAATCATCTGTTGGGTGGGATAAATGTCTATTCTGAGCTCATTTCTTTCTGGACCACCTTAGGGATGAGAAACTAGGATAGGATTTTAATGTACTCCGATTGCAAAGCCCTTCAGATCCTGAAGTGGTTTTTATGCCACACTGTGTTAGACACAATGATATTATAAACAATTCCTGAGCTTGGGAACTATTTTTCTCATTTAGAGAAAAATAGCTGTGGGATCTGTATGGTCTGAGGAGAAAGATAAACTAAGGGAAAAGATAAAAATGCATAAAATGCCAAAGTGGAACCGAAAATAGGGAGGGCTTCTTAAGGTGGAAAACCTTACATCGGCATTGTGGTAAGCTCCAAGATAGTATCTTCAGGGACTGGAGAGATAGCATAGTGGTTAAGGCAGAAAACTGCTTCTGCAGACCAACTGTGTTTGATTCCCGACCTTCACTTCGGATCAAGTAGCTTACAGGCACCATGTCTGTTTGCATGTCACCATCATGCTTCCTACCAGGATGACAATGGACTAAACCTCTGAATGGTAAGCAGCTCCAATGAACTCCAATTAAATGCTTTCTTTTCTAAGACTTGCTATGGTCATGTGACTCTTTGAAGCAACAGAACATTGGTAAGATGGTTTCCTTGTCTGCTGATGCATACACCAGAATGACTACCCATAAATATCTGAAAGTTCTCCTGTCTTCACCTCCAATCTCCCAGTATGGGAACTGGGATTATGGGCACACTTTACCAATTGCAACTTTATGTGAGACCTCAGAGTTGTGTGGTAAACACTATACTCCTATCCTGAGCCTCCTCCCTGGTGCCCTTCTTGGCTGAAAGAACATAGGAAAGGCAGTATCCAGCAATTTAAAGGATGGGCTTAAGAGACCTTGAGGGAATATCTACTTCTCTTACTCTCCTAGAATTCTGTTACCACAAAGGGACACTTCTAGTGAGTGTGTCACAATCTGAAAAAGTCTATGGTTAGAGCTACTATGTCACCTGATTCTTCTGCAGGTGTGACTTCTCTAGTGGAAAAGAAAACAAAATACCTATAGACGACTGTCCCTCCAAAGAACTCCTAGCTATTATAAACGCTCACTACCTGAAGTCATTTCGTGTGAAGGTTATTTGCTACATAGCAACAGAGAAGACTGAACAAAGATTCTGAATTCACAGAAAGGAGACAAGGCTGGTCTGAAATGATGATCCCAGACCCTCCCAGGTCTATGGAGAAGGAGGAAGACTAACATCTGTCATGTTCGAGAATCTGTCTAATTGCAGGCGATGACCAGGTGTGATGAAACAAAAGGCTGGAATTCAGGGTTTCACAAACAAAAGACTCCTGCTTGAGGAGATTAATGGATGAAGTCAGGTTGAGCATTGCACAATGTGTACCTGTGTGTAAGAAAATGTCACATAATTCTTTGCTCATATGTATGAGGTTTACATTTTTATGTACTCGTTAAAAAATGGGAAGAAAAAAATAAACTTTGTTTAGTATCTTCAGTTCCTTCAGTCTCATCACCTTTGACTATAAAGTCAGATAGTAAAAATGAGTACATCAAAAAGTATTTTATAAACTATTAGCAATTTTGCATCTCATAAATAGAAATAATTTGTTAGAACAGCTACATTCAATAATAAAATATTTATAACATGAAGAAAAGACATAATGTTTTAGTCTTAACAAAAGTTAGTCTAAATAAAACACAACCCCAATCCACAACAAAAACCTGTTGCAAATAAGAGAATGCAAATGAGAAGTGCTATGTGATTGCTGAGGCTGTGTTATCTTGAGGACTAGGATTACTCATACTGTATGATGTGTGACAAGTCGGAAAATGACAGATATTTATGCCTTTATAATTTAAGTAATCACCTCCAACAGCTATCTTTGAATATAACAAAGGACAGTAATCTTATATTCACTTTATTGTTGGATGACACAGATTGTTTTTTGTTTTTTTTTTAAATAAATAGCTTGGCATCAAACTGAGGTGTCCCTGGCAATTGTATTCAAGTGTGAAGATCTTGCATTTGACTCTTTATCCTAAATAAACTCAAATGCAGGATAGAAGAGATCAGAAAAAAAGCCCATTGAGAGCTGATGACACTTATTTTGAGGGCTAGCCAGTCAGCAAGCTCTTGTTCTTAGAGAATCTTGGGAATTCAGTGGGACTAATAACAATTTTTCTAATTGCTTCCCAATTAGACTTCCTTTACAATGCCTCTGTCTGTCCTCTGATCTTCACTTGCCGTTTCACGTGTCCTACCACTGGAGTAAAATACATGGGAAGAACTGAGGGCATAATTTTGCTGTCAATATAGATTGCACATTTTATCTTGTTTTATGAAAAATGAATAGCTGTTTTTAATAACATTTTGTGACAACACATGAATCTCCTGGTCCCTCAAACATTAAGTAACACACATTTATTATTTCCAAAGAACCGCTTTATCTTGAGGTTTCTAAACGATTCCCAAATGAAAGTTAACTCCAGACACCGTCTTTCTTCCCCACACTCTCCTCCCTCTCTGATCTCAGTAGAGCCTAGATTTGATTTATCTCGTCACATTGTTCACTTGTCTGTCATTCAGGCTTTCTATGATTTTGCTCCTCTTCAGTCAATTGCCAGGAATAACTTCCTTTATTCTGTACAGTGTCTTTTTTTTCCCTTTTCCATTTTTTGCTGACATTCCTCCACATAGGCATAATGACACCCTGCATCCAGAAAACCTCTCCCTTTCAACTCTAGCCTCCTTTCTTCTCATGGAAAATAAACCTGTTTCTCATTATGCAGGAGCGGCATGCTATTCTGGGAAAGGCGGTTGGCTGGAAATTAGAATAGACAGGTCCATGAATTTGGACAAATCGCTTTACTGTCTCATCCTTGGTTTTATTATCTGTAAAAGAAGGAAGCTGGAGTGAGTGATATCTAAGATTCCCATTGTGTTAGGAGCAGCTGCTTCCTCAGCATTCCTCACCAAGGAGATTCTAAGATATGAGGATTACAATGGTCATTTCTATTCCAGGGTGGCTTAAGAATAAAATGAATGTATATGGTATCTCAGCGATTCATGGAAAATCTTGTTGACTCCAATTTCATTGAAAAACAATGTGTTTGTGGTAAGTAGAGGCCAAAAAGCACCCATCTTGGCATTCTGCCATTCCCTTATCTAATACTTGGAATGAGATCATCATCCATTGGATGTATTTGAAGACTTGGTTCCAGTTCACGGGGCTATTTGGGAATGTTGAGGAGGTACAGCCTTGTTGGAGGAAGTACGTCACTGGGAGTGGGCTTTCACAGCTAAAATCCCCCCTCCACTTCCGTTTACCTCTCTCTCCTTCATGCTTGTTGGTCAAGATATGAGCTTTGTGCTTCTGCCTGACTGTGCCTGCTTCCTGACTGTGCCTGCTGCTTGCTGCCAAGACGTTGTCTGCCACTAAGGAGACTTATCCCCTAGGAACCATAAACCAGAACAAACGCTCTTTGTTTTTGTTGATGATGGTGATTTTTAAAATTTCAGTTCTTACATTTTTAAAAATAATTTTTATTTTTGAAGTCATAATACAGTTACATGATTTCCCCTTTCCTATTTTTTTCCTCTAAAACCTCCCATTTTCCCAATCTACTTTATTATCTTTCAAATTCATCACTTCTTTTTTTTTGTTATTACACACACACACACACACACACACACACACTCCATTTGTCAAACCACATCGTTCTTCAAACAAACAGAGTCAACAAATCTAACACAAACATGACATTCATGGAGTATTTTCCATGAATCCTTGTTCTTAAGCCACTCTGGGATAGAAATTCTCATTGTAATTCTTATATTTATATATGCTATCTTAGTGCATAGTAACAAGAATATGTAATAATAGATATGTACTCTGTGTGTGAGAGAGAGTGAGTATGTGTAAGTGTGTGTGTGAGAGTGTGTTTGTTAGTGTGCATGTGTAATCCTAAGTACACAAATACAACCTGCTTAGTCTGTCTAATGTCACTTGTGTGGATGTTTTCAGGACTGATAATTTGTCATTGGATAAGCAGCTGGCATGCTCTTCCTTATGCTTGTCTCAGTTTTCTATCATAGCGACAGAAAAGTAACTCATAGACATGGCCACTCTGCTTACTTTAGCAGCCTCTCTACCCAATGTGACATTTCTAGTTTTCTTTCATGTAAGCAGAACAAGTGAGAGAACTATTTTTCTCTTGTCATGATGGCTGGGAAGAGTCATGTGTCGGGTCCTGGGAATCACTGGCCTGGGAGACTCATAAAAGTTCAGAGGGGACTAATATGCTCATTGAAAATGACATTGTAGAGGTCACAACAGGTGAGCTTGGCACCTGAATTTCAGTCACTGGGGTTAGACTGTTGAACAGCGATAGGACTGTCATAGTTGATAAGGTTTTGTGGCCCATATGGTTTTGGAAAACAATTTGTCCATGAGTGCTTTCATCCATAGTTGCTGTGAGTTCAAGAATGAATGATCATGTCACGCTCATAAGATCCTGTTTAACAGAGGTCCTTCCATTCTGTGACTCTTAGAATCTTTGTGCTATTCTTTCAATCATGTCCCCTAAGGCCTGGTATGTGTGGTGGGGTGGGGTGAAGTGGGAAGGTGTCCCGTTTAGGGATGAGCACTCTTCAAGAGTCATTTACTTTCTGTGCTGAGACAGGTTGTGAGTCACTGTGGTTAGCTATGTAAAACCTGGGAGAGGATAAGAGGTCCCGCCTACTCTTCCTGAGGGCCTATTGACTGCTAGTGGTGCTTGAAGAATAAGGAATGTCATTTTCTTCAGTGGTGTAGCAACTGATAATTTTCCCGTGCTTCAATAAATGATCTCCTACCTATGCAGAGGACCCTGATTAGACACAGAGATACCACGATGTTATTCCCAACTGTAAACTTGACTACAGCTGGAGTTAACTAAAATCCCAACATGAAGGGGCACACCTGTGTGAGACATTTTTGCTGAATTTGGAGTGGGAAGATCCATTACTAATTTGGATCTTTTGAGGTGGGAACACCACACCTCTAATCAGGGCTCCCACAACTTCTGCAAGAAATGTAAATAAGGACTTGGTAAAAGGAAGCTTTGCTTTTAGCCTGCTTGCTCTTGCCTTTCTAGCGAGTCCATCCCTTCACTGGTACTGGGGCCTCCTTCTTAGAGCTTCTTATGTATGTTGAGGGCCACGAGAGTCATCCAGACTTGGAGACTGAACAACTGATAGACTATAGGACCTTTGTACATAGATAGCCATTGCTGAAGTAGCTGGACCACAGCCTGTAAGTCATTCTAATAACTCCTTTTGATTTACAGAAAGAAATCTAGTGAACTCTGATTAACACACACACACACACACACACACACACACACACACACACAAAAGAAAATTTATTTAGAAGAAGAAACGTTTCATCAGAAAAGGAAGATAGAATAGGCTAACAGGGAGTAAGAAGGACAAATATTCATTTTGTATATAAATGTGTGTATGTGAAACTATCAAGGAAAAAAACATATATGCATTTATGTTTTAAAGGAACTGTAACTCCAAATGTGAATTGCTAGTTAGATGGAGATCAGGTTTAAGGGGAGGAGATGAATGAGATACTCACTAGCCAAGGTTAAGAGGTTCAAGAGATAGACTCTCCCAGAAAAGTTGGCTATCAGTGTATCTCTTAATAATGTGCATGTAACATGAGCCACATACTGCATCAATCATGCTGAAAGCATGATGTCATGATTTTTGTAAAGATTTGAAACATACCATTTTTCTCCCTCTAAATGTAGGGAATCAGTGCATACAAATCAAAGCCTGTGCCTGGGACCACACAGCAGCCAGGCATTCCAGTGGCAGGATAACATGCAGAGTTTATGAGGCCTGTAGAAAATGTAAACATGGGGGTCCTTGTTCCAAAGGTAAAAATGTTCATTTGATGACAACAGATTAAGAAACTATACTAGGGCAACCCCAGAGCTATAGTGTCATCATGAATGGTGCCTCAGGTAACTGCACCACTGGCCTGAGGTGAAGCCCGCCCTGATCCTCAATAACCAACCCCAGGAGATTCTAGAGCCTGCAGGGAGTGCTCTTGATCTCTCTCATACTAACACTGATATTTTTCTGTTGACTGAGGACAACACCATATTTGATAGAACTTTAAAATGCTTATTGTGACCCAGAGTTATAGATATTGGCAACATCTCTTTGCTAGAATGTAATGGAGTTACATTATCTCATGAAGGATTTGTATAAATCACCAACAGCACACATGTTCATAAAATCCAGCAGAATTATTATCTATAATTGCTTTCTCTCTCAGGCTGAAGAAACCGTCACTAGTATGACCTTTCCCTCTAAAAAATGGTTGCCATGTAAAGGTGGCAGGGACCAAAGCTGAGACTGAGTCCTTGACCAGGTAGCATACTGGAAAGAATGTTTACATCTCTCAAGCCCTACTTCAAATATCATCTTGCACTATAACATTTAATAGAGCCTCTTCTCTAGGACTAGTTTTTAACAGCAGAGATAAAGTTGAAATTAATTCTATAGAAGTACCACACATATGACATGTACTATGAACATCCACTGAGGTGGGCCTATGGTCATGTACATATATGTTAAGTTTCAAACGTGAGACAAATGGCTGAGGTGCTTATTTAACATATCAAAGCAGATCTAGTTCCAAGTTTTTCCAGCATTCCTCAGTTATAGGGTCCTCCTGTCTGGCCTGCCCCATCCTCCACCATGAACTCTCCAGCTCAGGGGGCTGGCTAGCTCTTCCCTCTATAACCCAGCTACCAGCTCTCTTTTGTAGCTTTGTGATTCTTGGCTCATGTACCTGATGCTTCTTTGTCCCCTCTCCTTCCCCCTCCCCCATTCCTTGTGTGGTACAGCTCGGTCTGGAGATGTTCACTCTGGACTCTCGCAGATGCCTCTAAATCTGCTCTCCATTATCCACAATAAACTTTTCCCTACAACATACCTAGGGGCAGTCTTTTTTTTTTTTTTTATTTCAATTTAATTTATACAGGAGGAAACTAAATGTGGGACTGTACCCAGCTATATTCCAACACAAAGTGAGTTGTAGGCAACTATGAAAAACCCGACTGTTCTATTGCTGTGAAGAGACAGCATGACCAAGGCAATTCTTGTAAAGGCAAACATTTAGTTGGGGCTGGCTTACGGTTTCTCAAAGTTCAGCCCATTATTATCATGGTGGGAAGCAGGGCACTGTGCAGTCACACTTGGTGCTGGAGAAGCCAAGAGTTCTGCATCTTGTTCTAAAGGCAGCCAGGAGGAGACTTGCTTCTTCACTGGGCAGAGTTTGGGCATAGAAGACCTCAAAGCCCACCTACTTAGTGACACACTTCCTCTAAGAAGAGCAGCTACTCTTCCTCCAATAAGGCCACACCTCCTTACTGTGCCACTTCCCATGGGCCTGCATATTCAAACCTACAGACTAAGACTTATCCAATCTACCCAAAACTATATTTGCCTGTATTTGGAGATAGGTATAAAATATGACAGTTTTTAATTCTGAAAGAAATATTTGAAAGCATATAGTCCATCTTTTCTCAGGAGGAATCTTACTGTCTCAGCTTACTGCACTAGTTCAGCCTTTAACCTTAGGCAATTGTATCTATTACTTTCTGTGGCTGTGATGAAATATCATGACCAAAAGCAATTTATAGATGAAAACATTTGTTTTGGCTTTTTGTTCTACACAGATAAGAGTCCATTATGGCATGCAGGCAAGCAAACAGCAGGCATGGTGCCAGGGACGGGAAGCCGAGAGATCACATCTCAATCATAAGCACAGGAAGCAAAGAGAGGGACCTAGATGTAAGGTGAGGCTACCAAATCTCAGAGCATAGTCACAGTGACCTACTTTACATCCTCAAGGAAAGCTCCATGTCCTCCAATATCTATAATGTCCTCAAACACCGCCACCTCCTGGGGATCAGTTCACATCCACCAGCTTGGTTCAAACTACATTGAATGAGAAGTAATGTTTCTCTAAGCCCTGCACACCCCAAAGCTATATCTGGTCTCTGTATAACATAAGTAGGGATTTGTCATACCCTGTTGCTGCAGTCTGAGGTATAACCGCAAAGCTGGCATAGAGTTCTCTTTCCTTCATCACTATTCAGTTGGACAATGCATTCTTGCCATAGATCTTTGCCATGCATTATCAGTTCTTTCCCTATTAAATCCACAATATTCACCTTTTAACATGAGGGAATCACCCCACCCCATGGTTCTCTTGGGCATATTGAAATTGTAAATATCCCTGTTTTTGTACTTGGTGTCATTATGAAGGAAAATAAGGGTTACATGACCACAGATACTGTAACACCATAATGGTTGATTTGTTAACAACATGGATACTAAATAACTCATGGGCACTTAATGTATCCGATATACATATTCAAATATATGAGCCTACAGGGACCATTATCATTCAAACCACAGAACTAGATCTGTGAATTCTGAGCTAGGGAAAGACAGGGCTATTTTCTGTTGGTCATTAAAGCGCCAGGGTTTGGGAGTTAACCATAGAATGTGTTAGCATTCCAGGCTCCTAATGGACTACAAGAGAAAGAAAATTGGAAATCTCTGAATTTTATAGCAGGCACACAGGTGCAGTCACACTACCTCCCCCAATGCCTTTCTTGGCATACAGTACACTTAGAGGGTAATCACATAAAATTTTAAGCATTTATCTCAGTATGGGGGGGGAGCACAGCCATACTCTACATATTAATCTACATGGATGTAACATTTCTGATGAGGTATGCCATATGCTGAAATTTTAATGACATTTTTATAATTATTCAAAGTTATACAGGAACACTTTGGAGAGTGGAGTGTTATCAAAAGAGTTTAGTTAAAATGACTTACCTGGGACTTTTAAGCAGTGCTAAGTAGTTTGTGAAAAGTATTTAGATTTGTGCTTAATATGGATGGGGGTTAAAAGACTGGGCACTGGAATGGTTCATCCGGGGAGAAGTTAGAAAACCTCTGGCCATGAATACCGCTGGATGTTTGTTTCAGAACTTACTTTTCTGAATATCATCATCATTTAAACTACACACAAAGAAGGCTGTGCATGGTTCAGTGGGTAAGGGCTGGAGAGATGCGACAACTGACTGCTCAGTCCTGTTTCTTTCTAGCTAGTCATTCAGTTAGTTCTGTTGACCAAAGAATCAGAGTATAAGCTAGTGCGAAAGAGCTAGCATAGATAACTAAATATGTTTACCCAAAAGTTTTAAATAATCAAAGCAAATCAACTCTACTTCTCTTTATACATATGATTCAATACCATGCTGCTGTGCCTTAATCCTATAAGAGAAAGTTGAATTTCTAGGTGAAAAACTCTAATAATGTTATTTTCTTCTAACAACTTTTTCAAAGAAATTCAGAGTGCCATTTCTTCCACTCTCTGTACTATCCCTCATAATTTGGCTTGACCTTATCTCTATGCACCTTTGAGAACTGAAGCACAGAGCTATGTAAAGTAAGAGATGGAGAGAAACTGGATGTGTGTTACTGTAATCTCATTAAAAGCTTCCTTTTTCTTTTCTTTTTCTTTTTTTCTACTCTGCAATGTGCAGCGTATCCTTCCACGCTCAGAGGTTAGTGAGTGAAACAAACAAACAAACAAACAACAAAAATCAAAGCCATTGCCACCCAGAGAGTCTCCCTGAGCTATATTTACAGATCATAGGAGAGACAGGCAAGACAGCTGCAGAGTGTGGTTCGAGATTTGAAGAAAGAAGATTAGGTGCTGGGGCAGTGGGAGGTCAGTCAGTCAGCCAATGCCTTGGTGTTGGACTTCCTGTTCCTTAGCACTGAAAGGAGCTACTGACATAAGTGGTTCAGGGTCCCTTTTAAAACATAGAATTCAAAGACAAACTGTGAAAGCCCACTCCCCCTCTTTGTAGGTGAGGACCGGTGGCTTACACTCTCATGGATGCCAGCCATTTCTTGGCAGGACAATGCTGATTGTTGTGTCCTTCAAATGCTAAATGATGTGTAAGATCATGTGCCCAGTCCTCAAGATTGCTCTCATTTACTCTCCTGGCCTCATTTCAGAAAGAAGAAATCAAGGCTCAGAAGGTTAGGCACGTTCAGTACCTGGGAGTCAATACCCTATGCCTGTCAGAGCATGGCTGGGGCTCCCTTTCCTGGATGTGAGCCTGTACCCCCACTTACTGAGAGCAACTGTAGGTAGTGTACTTACAGATCCAAGACGTGTATTATCTGCCTATGACCCAGGTCTGTCTAAGAAGATAACTGCTGATTAATTGAGTTCACACTTTCAATGCTTTCTGTTTTCCTCCTGTTATCTCTTTCCCATTTTAGCAGTGCTGGGGATCAAACCTAACAATTTTGATTATTGTCACTGATCAAATCATATAGCCTTTATTTTCAGTAATGATTTTGTCAGTGAATATTGACTATAAAAAAATTGAATCCCAGTCAAACATCTTCCAAATAGAGAAGTTATTTTTACAAGTTTATTTTCCCACTATTACTAATACTGGTGAGATGCCAATGATTTTCCAAATACTGTTTCAATTATTTTGTGAGTGTGTGTGTATGTGTGTGTGTGTGTGTGTGTGTGTGTGTGTGTATACCAGCCACTTTAAAAGTATAGATGTCAACCAGACTATTATACTAATTGTTTAAATTAAAGCTTCACCACCTGGTGTGGTGGCACACACATGAATCTCAGGTAGAGGCAGGAGGGCAAGCTGTTCAAGGAAGTCTTCATCTGCATAGTATGTCTGAGGCCTGTGTAGTTTATTTCCCTATCTCAATAAACAAATAAATGAGCAAACACACACAACAACAAAAAATCCTTACAATCGTTAAATCGTCAGAATTTACATAAGTTAAGTGACTTGTTACAACACAGGAAGTACCTCACCAAAAATTTACATGCTAAGTCATGCTTCTAGCAAAAGCATGCAATATAATCAGATTTATTCTTAGATATCCTAGTGTTTTTCTTTCCCTGTTTCTGCTTACCTGTACAGAATGGACACACAGACACCCCCACACACAAACACACACAGAGTCACACTCATACATCATACTCATACATATACACACAACCACACACACAGACACACACATTCACTCACACACGTACACAGAAACATTTACAAATACACATATACAGACCCATGTACGCACATACACACACATGCGCACACATACACATAAACACACACAGCTACCTCCCCCCACACAGAGAGAGAGAAAGAGAGAGAGAGAGAGAGAGAGAGAGAGAGAGAGAGAGAGAGAGAGAGAGAGAACAGGGAATTTTTCTTTAACATTCCTAAAGAACAGAAACATCAATGTAGAGGTGTTTGGGGTTTAGACATTAACAGTTGTTTTACTCCACTGGTGCTGACTTGTTGAGGTGATGGAAAACAGATAATGGCTCTGAATTGCTATGGGAAAATCTGAAACCCAAGCTATTTGCTGTCTTTGAAATTGCTTTACATGGAATCTTTAAAAAAAGAAGAAGAAGAATAAAAATAAAAAGGTGATTTTGGAAAACCTTTGAGAACATGGTACTTAAAATGCTTCTCTGGCTTCAGTCAGGGAAAGATGCATAAAGATGCCACCAATAAAATACGGGGACCTTGAGAATAAGACAGTCTGGGAAAAGTTAACATTCATGAAGAAATTCAGCTGTATTGTAAACTCAAAATAGAATTTAAATGAAAACATCTCTATTTCCCAAAAGCATCTTATCCTTCAGCCCCAAGCTTTCCATTGTAAGTCAGTTTTTTCAGCCTTTTTGTTTCATTGCATAGAAATGCAAATTTAGGTTTTTTTTTTAATTTACAAATGTAATCAAACTCCATAAAAACTCACTTACTTTTTTCTATTGATTACTTCAGCTTCTTCTTTTTTTTTTTTTTTTTTTTTTTTTTGACAATTAAATCTCGTTTGCATGTAATGGGGGCTTTGCTTTCTCCCAGTGCGTTTTATATCTTGATGTGGTACAGGCAGGGCACTTGTGTGGAGACCTCGTTCTCACACAGACACACTCACTCTGAGGTGAGGGGCTTAGATCATGAGAACCTTGACCTCATCGGTTACTTCATGGACAGAGTCATAGTTGACTAGACTTTGGGGGACAGAGAAACTTAAGAGATGAGATCTTCTTTGAAAAAGCAGGTCACTGGGGATATTCGAAGGGATTAATATTCTGTCAGTGTGGACCCCTGTGTGTTTCCTGGCTACCATGAGGGGAGCAATATCCCAGGTACACTGCTCCCATCATGCCATTCTTCCTCTCCACAGGCTGACTGGATGACCATGAACATGCATCTCTGAAACCGTGAACCAAGTCACCTTTCCTCTCTTTAACCTGATTCTCTCAAGATTTTGTCCCAGTAAGGGAAAGTTAGAACATTTTCCTAATTTTGAATTCTTCTTTTCTTTCCACACTGGCTAAAGATGTCTAGTAAACTGTTTTTCTGTTTTCTAATGGGCGTGAATTCACAGATGTGAACAGAATGTTTTCAGATCTGTCTCTGAAACATCAAGGTGAGGAAAACCTGGCCTACCTTCTCAAGTCCTCAGCCCACAGCTATTTGAACTCTCTAGCTTATTTTTCTTCTCTTCGCATAATCTACTTTTTGACCCAAGTCATTATATATTTTCAAAAATTGTCCCTGGATGTGTGGTAGCACTTTCTCAAATTCTGAACTCTTTTCCTAAAGTGTACTGTGTCTCTACGGGTCAAAATTATATTCAAGAATCATTTCAAATAGTTCATCCAAAACCTTTCTGTGCTTTCTAGCCAGATTTTAGTTTTTACTCTATGGACTCTCAAGGGTTTTGTGAACTTCAACAGACTAAGGGCAGTGTGTACTTAAAACAGAATTGGACACTCTTTCTGCCTGAGCTATTTGCTGTATATATGAGCCTGAGCAACCTATGACTAAATTCACTTAAAGTGGGCAACTGTATCTTTCTTAGAATATTATCTGATTATGAGGACTGCAAAAAAGTAATGCACATCTAATGTTTTATCATTGCCTTAGTGGACATAACAGACGTGTGTGTGTGTGTGTGTGTGTGTGTGTGTGTGTGTGTGTGTGTGTGTGTGTTTATATGTACAAATATACATTATTTTATGTTTTTATATTTTATTGATCCTTGAGAATTTCATATGATTTATTTTGAACATAGCCAGTCCCCTTAACTCCTCCCAGATCAATGTCTCTATTTACCCACTCCTTTCCAAATTCAAGTTTTCTTTTCTTTTAAATGATGCACAGAGTCTAACTGGAGCTGCACATGTGCTCACAGGCATAGGGCCATCTCTTGGATTGTGGTTCACATATTAGGGCTACACCCTTGAAGAAAATGTATTCTTCCCTCCTCAGACACCATCAACGGTCAATAGCTCTTAGTGAGGCCCTCCTTACTCTATGCTAGAGTGGTGATTGGCTTAGTTTTATACATCTTGTGCAGTCAACCACTGCTTCTCTGAGTCCATGAATACAGCTGCCCTCTTGTGTTCAGAAGACACTGTTTGACTCTGGTCTTCCCTGATGTCTGGCTCTTACAATATTTCTGCCCCCTCTTTCACAACAGTCTCTGAGCCTAGGGAAAGAGGTGATACCAATGTCTCATTTGGTACTGCACACTTCATTGATACTTATTCTCTGCAGTTTGATCAATTGTTGGTTCTGGGATGAACTGTTTTTAATGTGAAGAGAAGCAGGCATGCTAATGTGAATGTCTTCGGGTTATCTTTTACGGAAATGGTCTGGAGGTTGTTTTTATTGCAGTCAAGGTTAACACAGTGTCTACACTCTAATTTGTAGCCATGACTCTAATTCCATTATGAATCAACCACAGTTAAATTAGAGAATGATTTATGCGAAAACTGAAGAGAAGTGACGATTGGGATTAGGAGCTAATCCCAGAAGTAGCTAAACATCTCTGTAACGTCCTTTCTTCGCAGCATTCTCCGAATCTTCTTTCTTTGCTATTTTGTGTTCAGCAAAGAGTCACTTGGGGAGGTAGCAGGATCAGTCAGTAGCATGCACTTAGATGCTTGAATTCCCAAATATTTTAGTTGTTGTTTGTATTAAGGACAAATTAAGCTGAAAGTTGTAGTCTGGGGGGCCTTTTGATAAAAAAAAAGCCTTTCAACATTTAATGGCTGGTTCAAGTTGTGCCTACTTGGAGTGCACAGCCAGGCAACTTGTGTAACTGTTTATAGTAACTGGGGTAAATGAACCAGAGTTAGAAGTAGAATTGATGAACTGTTTACTAAGCTGGTAATTAGGTAGAGATGTAAAGCTGTAAGCTCTAGATGTTGCCAGGACAACAGGAGCCGCCCTATTCTGTTGTCATTTACGGCTTAAATTGCCCGAGTTCTTCCTTGATACCTCCCAGTGGGAGTTGATGCCTCTTCTGTTATATTTAACAGTTAAGGGAAAAGGGAAACAAGAGACAGGTTGGTGGTGACAACAGGAAATGGAAAGGCGTGTTTGAAGGTCTTTGGGGAGGACTCTGAAGCTCTTCTATGACCTTCAACTTGGGACATACCAGGAAAAAGTGCAATTAAAGGCTTTCTGATGTGCTGTCCTCTGCCTGTAATCATAGGTCGTGTATTTGAAGATTTGTCATCACCATCATGTTATATCAGCAGGACTGCTAAAATACAAGTATTTGAAGCTACCGAGAACACCTTTTCCTCCTTTATCTTTAATGAATAATTTAATAGAGTGGGATCGTTGTTTCTGAGTATATTTGTATTATTTTGGGTTATTCTTCCTAGGAATGGAATGAGTTTATAAACACTGCATTTTGCTCAAACTAAGGTAAATCAGGAACGGGAAAATTGGGGCAGAGTATTGTGATACTGATTTGACAAGCAACTTAAGTATAATATCAGATCCTCTGATCAATTAGTTAGTGAGAAGACAGAGTCAGCATGGTCAGTTTTTACTGTACCAATCACCAATACCTGTGTGATCTAGTTTATCATAAAGTAGAGGAAGTGGACAATGATAGTACAATGAAACTTGGGCTATTGAGATTACTAGTTTGTAATTTGCATTTTTCTTCTGCTGGGAGAAAAATTGGGTTTAAAAAAGTACCATATACTCTCATATGTATGTGTATTCTCAGAGTATGTGGAATGTAGGAAACTGATCTCATAAGAATTGAGAAAATATGGTATTGTCAAGGCTAGAGAGATAGGAAGGGAATGAAGGGCAAGAGAGGTTGAATAGTGCAGTTGGATAGACTAACTCAGCTGTGTTCATTGTGCGATAGTCACAGACTGGAAGTTAGATAGGAATAAGAAATCTCAGAGCCAGTGAGACAGCTCAGTGGGGAAAGGCATCTGCTGCCAAGCCCAAAGACCTGAGTTTCATCCCTGGGACTCTTTGGCTGAAATAAAAGATTGCCTACTGCTGCTTGAACTGTCATCTCCACTACCCTACGACATGCATGTCTGTAAACCTACACACGTGCACAACGCAGGTTAATAAAATGTAATTTAAAAAATTTAAAAGGAAGTCTGTTGTGCTGTCTCAGTCAACTATAGATGGTGTCGATCTATGTATTTTAAAAAGCTAGAGAGAAATATTCCTATACAAAGATGGTAAAATCCAAGGAAACAAGGATCTTCAACCTGATGTAAACAATATATAATGATGCATGTTTGAGAACACCACATGGCTGTTACCAAAATAAGCAATTTTCTGTCTTTTATTGTACCAGTTAGAAATAGATTTGAATTTAAAAATAAGAATACACGATGATAAGCCAGAAGCAAATTTTATAATTTTCTAGAAGTCAAACAAATGACTGAGCCATCACAGAAGTCACAGGAGAATTTGAAAAGAAATGAAAAATTGTTCACATTTGGGTTTGCATGAAAATGTTTTTAACTGGATACTGAATTTATGACTCCAAGATGCACTAAGTTTAGCAAAGCCATGGCTTTAGAAGGACTTACTGCTTCTCAGTCAAAGCTGTGCTGTGTCTTAGGTGGATAAGGGGCATAGTTCAATAGTCACTAAGGAACTGGCTTTCCTTGGTTTGATTTTGTCCTTGTACTCTCAGTTCAGATTTGAAGAATAACCACACACAAATGACCACACTGGCACAGGAGAGCCAATCAGCAAGGACAGCAGCTTCCCTTCAAGGTGCTACGGAGAAACTGTACAACTGCTTCCTCATTACTTACAATCTACTTATCCTGCAAAAGACCCCGGGACATGTGATCTACAGTTCTACGGTTTATATGCAGTTGAAAACCTAAGACATCTTACTGTTTTAGTCACAAAATCTGTGGAGAGATTACTAAAAGTTCTTCACTATTTTAGGGTGTGTGTGTGTGTGTGTGTGTGTGTGTGTGTGTGTGTGTGTGAAACTGGTTATGAATAAGTGTCAAAGTTCTTGAATTTAGAACAGAAAGCTGAATCCACATATGGATCTGATACTAAGAAAGAATTCTGAGTGTGGCACTTTATGCCAATAATCCCAGCATTGAGCTCCTTAAGGAGAAGATGGAGAGTTTGAGACCAGCCTAGACTACAAAGTGAGACACAAAGCAGGAAAGGAGAACTGGGGATACATCCCTCAGGTGGGGTGCTTGTCTGGAATGGGTGAGACCCTGAATTAACCCCAACATAGAAATAGAATAACAAAAATATAACTGAATTTTAGTCAGGCATGGTGACACACTCTCAGTATTCCAAAGACAGAGGCAGGAAAATGTCTGTAAGCTCAAGGCCAGCCACAGTTGGTAGCTCAAGAGGCTCTTGGAAGTCTGCCACAGAAGGTGGCAGAAGTGGAATTCCACTGCCTTCTCCATGTGGGTTGGAATGTAGTTCCACTTTCAGTTTTAGTCACTTTGATCATAGAATTATATAGATTTATTGATCAGCAATACATGTACCTTTAAAACTGCTTTGTGACTGGTAATTTAAACAAATTACTTCATCCCTTTGAGTTTAAATGTCAGTATCTGATTCAGAGGCTTCTGTTTGGATGGAACCCCTGCTTGCTTCCTCCTTTCTTCAACCTCACCTGCTCAGAAAGCCTCCAGATAAAGAAAGGTGCCAAAAGCCCAGTTCCCCATTCCCGGCACCTCCTCCCTTGGTGAGGCCAGCCACCCAAATCCCTGCCTTAAGTGCTCAGCTTCTGACCATATATGGGCAAGGTCCCAGCTCCTAGCTGACCTCATCACCCTCCTCCTAAGGTCTATAAAACCCTCTTGCCTTAGCCCAGCTTGAACTCTCTCACTCCATTCTTTTCTTTTTTTTTTTTTAATTTTTATTTTTCGATACGTTATTTACATTTCAAATGTTTCCCCTTTTCCAGGTCTCCACTTTGGAAAGCCCCTATTCCTCCCCCTCCCCCTGCCTCTATAAGGACATTCCCCCACTCACCCACCCGTCCACCCACTCCCGTCTTCCCACCTTGGCATTCCCCTATACTGGGGCCTCTAACACCCTCAGGCCCAAGGGCCTCTCCTCCCCCTGATGGCCAACAAGGCCCTTCTCTGCCACATATGTGGTCCGAGGCATGGGTCCCTCCATGTGTATTCTTTGGTTGGTGATCCAGTCTCCGGGAGCCCTGGGGGGGGTCAGGCCAGTTGACACTGTTGCTCCTTCCATGGTCTATCCCCATTCTTTTGGACTGGTGTCCCCACCTGAGAGTTGCCCCCAACAAGCCTGCTTTCCATACATTTTCCTGTTTGGCTTGATTTGGCTTATTGTTTTGGCAGAGAAACAAACTAGGTTTTTCCTTGACACTTTGGTGAAAACCAGTGTTTGATGTTAATTTAAACCATTTACCTTCCCACTACCTGTACATTCTGGTGATTGCATTTGCTTAGATACTCTTAGTAGAAGGGCAGGTCTTTCTTCTGAGATTGCACTATTGCTGAGAGTGATCAGTGAGTACCAAAGGAGAAAGAAGAAACAAGAAAATAAAGTGAGTGTTACAATGTTTAAAATCATGCAGGAGAGGTCCTACTCCTGCACAGTGAAAGTGCAATGTAGTTTGAAGACAGAATACTAACAATAACATTCTGTCCTAAGATTGAGAGGAAATCTACCTATTTTAAGTTTGAACCCGGTGATTAGCAACAGGTCATTTTAACACTTGCAACAAGTTCCTGATGCCTCTTAAATGTGCTTCATCTATACAGTATAAAAATTATATGCAATTTATAAAATATGGAAAAACATAAAAATGGGGATTAAAATTTATTACCAATACATTTCCAACCTTTGAACGGGAATTGTTTTTACTCCAAGTTTTTAAATATAAGAATGAATGAGAGCTTGGGCCACAGGGCCCCACAGCTAATCAGCGCCGGGACAAAGATCCCTCGCCGGAGATTGCAGGACTCAGCAGAGGGCCAAGGACGCGCCCCACAGCTCACCAGGCCACAGAGACTGACCGCCAGCAGCTTCCAGCGACGGCCGGAAACCTCAGCTTGGGCCACAGGGCCCCACACCTGATCAGCGCCGGGACAAAGATCCCTCGCCGGAGATCACAAGACCCAGCAGAGGGCCAAGGACACGCCCCACAGCTCACCAGGAAC
>CM052706.1:102711864-102758843 GCA_028551405.1 Uromys caudimaculatus | reverse complement strand
GGGGGAGGGGACACGGGGTTTCTAAAGAAAAGGGGAATCATCGGAAATGTAAATAAAATATCAAAAAATAAATAAAAAAAAAAAAAAAGAAAAAAAAAAAAGAATGAATGAAATGTGTTTTCTCTCAAAATAAAATGTATTCCAAATTTACATGACATAATTTTACTATGCACTCATCAAATGCTCAGCAGAAAGAGGGCCGGTAAAATGTACTGTTTCATAAATATATATATGTATATGTATATGTATATATGCACTATGTGGCATGTTATGAACATGAATGTGGTGTGTATGTAGTGGATATGTGTGGGGTCGTGTCCTGTGTGGGTCTGTGTGTGTACATGATGTGTATCACGTGTAAGGTGTGTGTGCTATGGTATGTGGATATGCCGAATGGACTCATAATATCTTATTTTTCCTGTAGAGTGCTTAACTTGACTTTCATTGCTATGACTCAGCACATTGCTGCCCATTTCTTCTGGAAACTCTAATGATTATAGATTTTCCTATATATCCACAAATGCATTTGTTGTGCTCAGATTAGACCTATTCTTTCAGACCAATGCACATTTCCCGACAGTTTGTGACCATTAGTGCTACCTCCATGTTCCATGTGTCTTTGGCTTTGACCTCCTGTGCCACTGTGTTGGTGGCCTAGTTTGGTCAAGAGCTACTACTGTTCTAGTTTGGTCTTTTATTGTTTTTTCAGTGTCCCAAGACCTCATCCTCCAGTGTTAACCTTGCACTCAGTTGGGTGTGTAGCTCCTGGTCTGATTACTCCTGAGCTATAACTCATGTAGACTGAGGTGACTGTTCATTGGCTCCAACACTCTTGTCCTAAAGGATGATCTTATTACTATGTATGCTTATTTAAGAAAATGTCTATGCTTATTTAATTAAAAAATGTAAGCATATAAATGGCCTTTTGATCACAATGTGAAGCCATTTGTATTTCCATTTTTGCTAGAAGTACATGGGTTATAATTTCTGGAAATCATGGGTTATATTCACCTTTCTCTATATCACTATTCACCAACACTACTATTTATTAATCATTTTAAGCCTCAGGATTTATGCCATTTCTTTTCTATGGTTATAGTTTCATAATATCCAAAGCTTTTCGGATCAGAGAAGATGGATCAGAGCATTCAGACTAGCATCCTGATTCCTCCGGGAGTAGGGTCCCTGACAATGACAATTAAGGCAGTTTCTGCAATCTGAACTCAGTGATAGGTCAGGGGTAGGGTGGAAAGGAAGAGCCCTTTGCTAGCTTTTAATGTGCTTTCAGAGTTGTAAGCTTGAACAAGTTGTTGATTATGTCTTTTCTTTTCCTGTCCATTTTTTAAGGGTCTCAGTTTGTAGACTAGACCAACCTCAAACTCTTGTTCTTCCTGCCTCAGCCTCCAATTGCAGGGATAATCAGCTTCTTGATCACTGCTTAGTTTTGCCCATTTCTACTTGAAGGGATGATGTACCTAGAGGTCAAGAATATGCCTATCATTTTTTCCCAAAGTGACCATGACTCATTATTGTTTTTTATATTGTTATGAGCATTTTGAAGGGTGGCTGAAGAAGGTCAAGTCTTGTGCAGTTAAATTTTCCCTGATTCTGAGTCTATCCATGAACCCACAATAATCGTTTAAGATGTCTTCTCCTTTTCTCCTGATCTCAGGGAAGCCACAGAAGAGCCAGTTCTGGGTGATAACACACTGCACATTGCCAGCAGCTCATGAGGAATCACCACTCCTGAGGGGTCAGATATCACCCTCACTTCCTTTGAGATAAATTATATCATTTTGATTATTTCACTTCCTCTAAAAGCATAGGTTTTCAGTTAAAAGAAGGCTAAGTAACATACCCTCGATGAATGGATGCTCATTTACCCTTATTGTACAACTTCTAGATGCCAAACAAAAAGAAGATACCCAGGGTCTGCATTGTTTTATGTTCTTAATATATAAAAGACGCTGTCATCAAGAAACCAACACAACAGCGTGTTCATTAACAAACACAGCATGGAGGTAGATATAAGGGGGTGGAACGAGGACCCTAATTATGCTCATGAATTCCTCTTCTTTCCCACAAAGAGTGAGAAGACCCTGCTTCCCCAGCAGTAACAGTGTCCTGTAGGGCTTTTATGAAGAATATATTTTCCCATTTGTCTGGGAGTCAGTATGTGAGCTTGATAGTTGTTGCCCAATAAACACAACATGAATTCCCAGAAGAAGCCAACTAATAGGTACTTCAAGTGCAATTTTCTATGTGTGTTAAATGAGGAAGTTGAAAAGTTGGCCATTACGAGGTGCCTTTGGAGAGCAGGGGGTATGCACAAAGACCTGAGACCAAGTCTGTCTTTCGATTTCAGTCCCATAAAAGAACACGTATCCTATGATATTGCCCCTCTATATGATAACATTTTAAATTTTTTGGCTTCAAAATTCCTTGAGTACTCATCTGTATTATAATATACTCTTTCTGCAACTGCTAACTTCCTTTGCCTAGAAATAAAAAGCCATTCTTGAATTATTTAAATGTTTTAAAACTTGAATCTCAGTTTTAAACATCTATGATATTTCTGATGATCGATAACAGCTGAGACAGATGCCATGGCCAAGGGTGCAGACTATGTCTCTACTTAGACCCTTGACTCTTCTCTCAGTCAAGGCTGCACACAGAAAGTAGGAAAGTCTAGCATGCAATAATGAAGATTTAATGTGTGTGCACGGCTAGATTGTTTCTGGGTGATTATATTTTAACAAAAGTTAATGGCCAAGTAATGGGAATAATGAGCTGGAGTGGGAATCCAATAGGAGCCTGATGAGCAGAGCAGGCTTGTGATAGTATGCCAGAGAGGATGGTCGGCGTGCAGTCTCCACGCTGAGGACTCCTCAAGTGCACTCATTTCAACAGGAAAATGCACTGGCGTGACAATGAAACCTAAGCAAATGTCTTCCGACAGACCTCAGAAATGACAGAGCTATCCTAATGTGTGTGTGTGTGTGTGTGTGTGTGTGTGTGTGTGTGTGTCGGGAATAGAGAGGGAGTTAGGAAAAGAAGGAGGAAGGAAGGGAGGAAAATGGTTTTTAAATTATCAAGGTTAATACCATGCAAGGGTGGAGGGAATGGGAAGAAGGGTGGCACAGGCCTGTGTGTGCAAATAAGTGTGCAAATGTGCATGCACACGTACATGTGGGGAGACAGAGCTTGAAGTTAGATTTTTACTTCCATATCTTCCACATTTTAAAGTATTTTGACATTTATTCATTTGTTTTGTGTTTGTAGTTCAAGGGAATGTGTTTGCCGTCGTTCGTGTATAGAGGTAAGGGGACAGCTTGCAGGGCTCTGTTTTCTCCTTCCACTACATGAGCTGTGGGGATGGTACTTTTATTACCAGGCTTAATGACACATGTTTTTACCTCTGAGACATCTCAAAGGCCCTCCAGCTTTTTGAGAATGGGTCTTTACTGAATCTAGAGCTCACCAACTGGCTTGACTTTTTAGTCAATGAGCACCAGAAATCTCCTTGTCTCTGCCCACAAACTCTTCCAGCATTGAGGTCACAGGTGTGCACCAGAGCTAGGCTTTGATGACTGGAAGCCAGACTGGGATTTGAGCTCAGGTCTTCATGTTTGAATAGCAAGTACTTCACAAACTGAGCCATTTCCATAGGCCCTGCATTTCCCCTTGCAATTCCCCACAGATAGCCAGTTACTTTATATAGACTGATAAAAGAAGTAGGGTTTAGCCTTCTGGTATAGAAACCTTACCAAGGCCTGGAAGGAGGTATAGGCAGAGGAGATCAAGCACTAATACATGGATGGATTGCAAGAGGCTGGGATGAAGAACAAGTGCATCAGACAGGTCACCAAAAGGAATTCAGAGTACCACAGAGTGACTCAAAGATCTTCCCTTTAGCTGGGGCATAGTTCAGTGGATAAAGACATGTGCTGGCAAGACTGCTAACCTCAATACAACCACCAGGATTCACATAGTAGAATGAGAAAGCACACCCCTACAAGTTGTCCATTGATCTACACACACACATATACACATGCACGCACACACACACATACTCAAGTGTAACAAATTTGTTAGATGTATTTTTATCAAAAATACTAAAGAAGGAGGAGAGATATGGAAGTCTACCTATACTATTGATAAGAGAACCTGTTGTTATCACTCAAAACCCCACCATTACAATTGTGGTGCCATCACCGCCTCTGTGTACTCTGTCTTTTCTCTGCTGCTGATTCTTTCTCTGTTTTTCTCTCCCTTCTCTCCAGGAGAGAACCACAATTCCCACATTTTAATAAGAATTGCGTACTAACCTGCCTTATACAAGCCAACTTATTTTCTATGTAGCTGTCCCTGATGACCTTGACAAATCCCAGAACCAGGTGTGATGGAACACACCTTTAATCTGGACCACATCTTCTGCTGGAGACCTACATAGGGACATTGGAAGAAGGAAGACTCTCTTTTCTTCACTTGTGTGCCTTGTGGGACTGAGCAACTGCTAGATCCTTGGACTTTCATTCACAGCTGCTGCTGACCATTGCTGGGGAGTTGGACTCCAGACTGTAAGTCATCAACAAATCCCCTTACTATATAGAGACTACCCATAAGTTCTGTGATTCTAGAGAACTCTGACTAATACAGTAGCATTTCATTCAATTCTCAAAAGTTAACAAAGTTACTTGTTACTTTCAAAGAGGATCATATGTTTTTACTTTATGTTTGTAAGTATTTTTGCCTGTGTGTATGTAAGTGTATCACATATGTGCCTGGTACCAGCAAAAGTCAGAAGAGGGCACTAAATACCATGGAACTAGAGTTAAAGTTAGTTATAATTCTCCATTCTATGTAGGTATTAGAAAATAAACCTGAGTCTTCTGAAAGAGCAACCAGTGCTCTTAACTTCTGAGACATCTTTCCAGCTTCCAGTGTTTTAAAGTTTTAAAGAAGCAGGTCTAGTATAGAACCCCACAAAGTGAAAGATGAGCAATGGACTGACTTCTTTTTTCACACCCTGTAGTATTCTGCTATCCAGGGCGGGCAAGTGACTTGTAATTGTGAGTGCTCCTGTCTTAAAAGTAGCCATCACTATTAAAAGTGATGCTGACATAAATCAGCTGAGTAGCAGTTCTCACTGACCAACCATTATCTACAGAGCTGAGTCTGAGGATACAGACAACCACTACAAATTTTCCTAAGACTCATAATCCACCTCTTTAGTACATTTTAGGATAAAATGAATGAAGCATTTACGGAAGTTATGATGACTCTCTATGGTAACTCATTGTCCATTCATGATAATGGTATTTTGCTACTATGCCTACTTTGTTCTGTTCTGGGGATTAGACATGTGCACGGTGCTTTGCTGCATCATATTCCCAGTCATATGTTTTAGTTTTGTTGTATTTTGATCAGGGTCTCACTGTGCTGCTCAGGGTAAACTTTAGTGTAAGATCCTCCTTCCCCATTCTAGTAAGTAGCTGGGATTACAGGAGCCATCTGGCCCAACTGTATCTATCAATCTCAGAGTGGGATAGGTCACTATTTGTCTGTAGGCAGAATCATTTTGTAGTTTTAAATATGTAGACTGAGAAAGATAGAATGTAGTCAAATCTTGATTCTCCTTGAATAAGTAAAACATGAATATTTTACTTTGCAGTCTCCTTTCTGAACAGCATTGCAAAGAGAAGCACTGACATTTGGAAATACATGGAGAATCTGAACTTAAGGTCAGCATCCATCTCATGACCTGAGTACTTAGGGATATATGACAAGTCAGGAAGACACAGCTACGAAGCCCATAACTATGACTTTCAGTTTCTAAAAAATACCAAGTTTATTTTGTTTATATTATGGTAACAGTCAACTCCTAATTCTGTTACTCCTGTTAATATCTCCACTCCGGTAAAAACTGATGCCGCTTAATCTTAAACTCACAGTGTGGCATTGCTGAAGAGCTGATCAGCACTCATTTGAACTGCAGTAAATAGGAGAAGGCTCCCAGGCTGCCTCAAAACAAAATAAAATAATGCATTCAAAGTAGAATAGCTTATACCTTTTGATTCAGCCAAAGGAAAACGCTGATATAACAGTTTGTCATGTTCTCCTATACAAGACATAAGAATTCTGTGTGAAATCAAGAAGTACATTCTGATTGTTCACACCCATGTGATCATCCTACCTAAAGCACAAGGCCCCACCTGCCCCACCTGAACACAACCACGAAACAAGGCTCATCTGAGACTATTTAGATCAGTATATTTTAGACTTGCTGAAACATCACTTTGTAAAGAAATTTCTCAAAAATTAAAAAATAAAAAACATCCAAAGTTATGTATAAGACTCAACACCAATGCTGACTTGAATTACTTAGGTAGACTGGTACTTACCTCTGCAGAACTTGTCAAGCTCCTTATTTTTATAAATAAGGTAAACACAAAGGTTATTATGCAATAAGATGTGCTGTTATGTTTCCATAGCAGCTGTTTTAGCACGTCTTAACCAGTACCTCCAACGTCACTGGAGAATGACTGGCGAAGCTTGGAACTTACCAGAACAGCCCATATAGAAGAAGGAGCACAGCAGGGTGGATTAATTCTCATTGTCTGGAGGTTTCTTTGGTTTTGTTTTTGTTTTTACTTTGCCTTTTGATTTCCAGAAACAGCATGCTGAAGATTATTCTACATATTGCACATGTGTTTATTGCCACCAAAGTAATCCTATTTTATTTTCACCCAAATGATTAAAAACAGAAAAGCAAATGTTGGCACAAACATCACATGTTACAAATTTGATCATAAAATGACTATGCAGAAGACCCAGAATATGTTCACATTATCAAAATGCCAGCATCAAACAAAAAACAAACCATGAAATGATCACGGACACTATGTGGTCCACTGTACTGACAAGACAAAATGGAAAGCAAAACCAGCTAGTTTCATTTAAAATATAGTAAAATTCTCTCTGGGTGGCAAAGAAGTTGTTAAAATGAGATAGACCTTGTTAGGATCAGATACAGAAAAAAATCACATTTTAATTAGTTTATAAAACATCTCAAAATCTCTGCAAGACTTATATACTTCATGTGTGTCATTTGCAACCTCTAAAACATGTGATTTTGATCTCAACAGAGAGCAGACATATTTGGGGGAGGCAAGGTGCAAGCAAGGAGGGGTCACAGAGTGTAGGTTAGTAGCAGGGTAGGATTCAGCAACATGCTTTGTGTGCATGAAAGACTCTCTCAGAGATGCAGAGATTCTCCATCACTGCATATACTGATGACAAGAAATTCATTTTGAAGGCAAGAGATTGAAATGCAAAGTGAAGTTCTCACCTCTTATTTCCCCTCACTGCCTTGTCCCCCTTCTTCCAGGAGATGACTGGCTTTGGAGAGCCCTGGGGTTTGCACTCTATGAGCACTTCCCGGTCTTTGGTAACAATTATTGATTTCTTCACTTGGTTCAGTTCAAAGGAGGGAGGTGAGGCTGTGGCAAAGAGGAGAGACATCCGTTAGAGGCAAGGCAGAGAGTTACAGCTCATGCACCTGGGTGCTCAACTCCTTTCTCTAGCACACATTTCTCTTAAAAATCTCACAAAAATTATATGGCATTAGCACAAAATTTATTAATTAAGAAAGATTTTAATAATTATCTGTCCACTATGAGTTAATGATTTCAAATAACATGGAACTTACAAATAAAGAATACTTTGATAAATGACACTCCATTCATGATTACCAGCATCAACTGTGAAAGACTGGCAGTCACTTAGACATTGGCTAGGAAGTCAGACAAGAGACTCAACTTTGGGCTTCTGTGCAGTGATGGACTTAAGTTCTAGGCGAGACAAGTTTGGACTTCCATTTCCCAGTTTAATTTAGCCCCCCTGATGTTACTTTAGAATTATTCAGAGGTGACTGCAGTTTTCAAAGAAAAAATTCTTTAAAGAAATGGAACTAAACTATATGACTTTTAACTCAAAATTTATTTCATTTGTCTCAATTACTTATCTAAGTATCATCATTCATCAGAATTTACCACATTCATATTAAGGTTCTTTCTTCTCTGAAATATACAAGTCTCCAGTATCTGCGTGAGCAATTGTTTTTGCAAGCTGGACCTTTGCATAATCCTCAGCAGTAATTTATGCTTATGTTAAAGCCATATGATGCAGGACAGAGCAACAGTGAAGTGAGATATACTTACAGCTGAGACCTGCTAAACAATTGAAGATGAGTGGAGGAAGGCACGGGAAAATTGCAGGTAATGGTTGTGGTTGCCCCTGGGATTGACTCATAGCAGACACTTTCAAAGTGTGTCTACTGAATAGAAGGGTTTGAGACTGTTTCTGAGACTGCTCTGATGTGACTGAGGCTGAATCACCCTTTCAATTCTGAGACACTGAGACATGTGTTGACAAGAAAGTACATTCATATTTGATTTGTTAAGATGATGAAATTGTGGTGGAATCCTGTATCTATTAGCTGTGATTTTTTTTGTAATGTAGAGCAATTTCAGTTGTAAATATTCATAACTGAGTACCTATGATGTATTACATTTAGTTTATATGGAAATGGTACCTTTCCAGGTCCCAGAGAGCATGCATTTTTCTGTAAATGTTATGGTTACAGAAGGCTCTGAAATACATGGCAAAGATAGACTGTTAAGATCACGTAAGGATCTCTGTACTGCAGCCATCCCTGAACAATGCTTAGGGACACATTTAGGGGTTACAGTGCAGGTATCCCCAGTGACCTCAGTACTACTCCAGGACGCCTGGGGAAAATCATTCCTGCAGTATTCAGCAGAGCTCTTAAGCACCTGTCTGGTGTCTGATTTTAGCCAAGGTGGAGCTTTTATGCTGGCCCTCTGGGCCACAGACAGGCTTTTCTCTCCAGTGCAGATGCCTCTGAGGAGGAGGAGGAGATTCAAATTGGCGCTTCCTTTTTGATGTGTCAATTACACAATAGGAAGTAATTAGAACTACTTAGGAAAACATTAATATTTCTGTGGGAATAGGATAAACTGACCAAATAAAGAATCCCTGTCTTTTTTAGCTTTGTCAACTTGAATCAGTCTAGAGTTCCTAAAGAGGAAAACCTTGAATGAAGAATTGCTCAGAAGTGATTGGGTTGAGCATGTGTGTGGGACTGCTGTGATTACTAGGTGATATAAGAGGGCCTGGCTCACCATGGTGACACCATTCCTAGGCTGATGCTTCTGCCCTGTATAAGAAAGCTAACTATGCATGAGCCTGTTTGAGCTGGTATGTAGCATCATGGTTCCATAGTTTCTGCTTCAAGTTCTTGCATGAGTTCCTAACCTGATGAACTGTGACCTGGAAGTGTAAAACAAATAAATTTTGCTTCTTTAGGCTGCTGTAGTTAGGGTGTTTAAACACAGCAAAAGAATGGAACCAAGAACAGCCCCACATACACCCTTCTGGACTTTTTCCTGTGATAATTAACGAATTCTCTTACATGATTTTATTCTCTGCCATAGCAAAGACATATCGTATCAGCCATGTAATAAAAAGTCATGCACATAAGCATGGTGGGAGAAATTGCAGAAGGAATCTCAACTTGATATAGTGCTTCCTTTCAAGGTTCAAAATGGGTTTTAGAATCACATCATAAAACTTCAGTACAGTTGGAATAAGGGAAGAGAAGAAAGCCAAACTTCTTTCTTCTTTATTTGCCGAAAAACTGCATACCTAGAATCTTCAGCTCGGCACTTGCGTAAATAGCTCCATATTTATTTTCAGCCAAACACTGATACATCCCAGCATCTGATTGATTCACACTATGGATTGCCAATATTCCATTAACTGTGTCCACTCTGCTCTGTAATGGTATAAAAAGAAATGAGATCTAAAAAGCAAACAGGTTAAGCAAACCTCCCACTTAAAATCCCAGAGACTTCCCAAAGGGGGTCTCTAGTTAACGTAGTCAACATTAGTTTGTAAGTTAATTATTTAAGACATATTTTGCCTTTTAGAGATCAATTATGATTTCCAATGGCCTTTTGGAAATCAATTATGATTTATTGCTCAGTATTTTTGTTTCTTGTCTGAGACAACTTTGTTTGGCAGATTAGTCGAATCCAAGAGAAGAATCAACAAAGACATGGTTAATAGGCATTCCTTTTATCCAGCAGAAGTAGAAAGTAGGTCCAGTCGTGAAAGGACAGAGAGTGTGGAGTATAACAGAGGTGAGTTACAGCCCAGCTCATCGCGATGGTCCCTGTGTCCATCTGGCCAGATGTGTGACTCTTCTCAACAAACTAACACAGATCACCAACAGCAACTATCAGCTGGGATACACACACTTTAATATTATGTGGAAGTTTTTATAAAAGATGGATCAAACATGTATAAAGTGAGAAAAGTACATCTCAAAAACAAATTTTACTCTTCAAAATTTAAAAACAGAGATATCTTAGGCTTAACATCAAGGGTCTCCTTAGGTTTTAGCATCCTCATAAGCTGGGATTCCATTATTAATATAGACACCAGGTAATTTGAAACCATTTTCAAAATAAATCCATTCACTCAGCAAAGACAGCATCTGGCAGAGGGATTTGTGTGATCTGGATGTTGGGAATAAAATATGTGACCATTGCTCTCTCTAGGCTCTCTCTCTCTCTCTTGCCTCCTGTTCTTTTGCTCCCTCTCTCTCCCCATTATCTTCCCCCCTTTCTCCTCGTGCTCATGGCTGGTCTCTCTCTCTGCCTTTCTCTGCCTCTACTGCCCTCTTAACTCCCCTCCCCATACGCTGAAGAAACTATTATATACTAAAAAAAAATAGATGTGACCATCAGTGGTCTCCTATGGGGCATCCCTAAGAAGGTCAGAGGAAGAGCTTGTAAACTGAAATCTAAGTTTGCTTTCATGGTTTTGTAAGTGTATCTGTCTTTTGGTGTAACTGCATTTTCTTTAGGTTCAACTGGCTTCAGAACAAGACATTGTCAGAACTTGAAACTATGGGAAAAGAATGATTTTAAAGAGGAAGAAACTGAGGCCCTGAGTAGCAAATGGTACACAAGTCAGCATGGTACCATCCCGTCTGCCTGGTCAGGACTTTACACTCAGTTACAACTGTCTACAGAGTCCTTCTTTTCTTGTCATAAACAGTGATCTATTTCTTCTTAGATCACCTTTCTGTGAAGGCCACAACCAAGGAAAAGAGCTATTAAAATTAACTTTCTTATGAGGCAATTAAAAAGGAATCAATGTAAATCTGTCATACAGGAAATGGTTTTAAAAGTATGCAATTGATTTATTGAAAAGATATTTGTTAAGTTTGAACATCATGAAAAGACCTATTCCCAGGACACCAGGACACAGGGTATCACAATTTTATTCTAGTTTTGTCTCATAAAGAAACACAAACCCAAGTAATGCTATGCTCTAGATCACTTTTATCACTTGCACAGTGGGGGCCATGAGCTAAATGATATCTAAAGGTCAACTAGAGATGGCAGCAAGTCTATAATGATTGGTGATATTTGGGGATTTATAGGCTTTTAATAACTTTTGTGTTATATAATTACTTTAAGAGGTAATCACATAAAATAATAAATGATTTTTATATATTACATATATATTTATACATACACATATGAGAAGGCAAAAGAGGACCATTTCGTGCTATATGCTATGTATACTGGCTAGTTTTATGCTAACTTGACACACGCCAAGTTATCAGAAAGCAGGGAACCTCATCCGAGAAAATGCTTTCATAATCGTAGGCAAGCCCGTTAGGCATTTTCTTAATCAGAGATTGATGGCAAGAGCCCAGCCCATTGTGGGCGCTGCCACCCCTTGGCTGGTGGGCCTGGGTTCTATTAGAAAGCGGGCTGAGGGAGTCCAGAGGAGAAAGCCAGTAAGCAGCACCCGTCACGGCCTCTGCATCAGCTCCTGCCTCCAGGTTCCTGCCCTGCTTCAGTTCCTGCCCTCACTGCTTTGAATAATGAACTGTTACATGGTTACTTTTGGTTATGGTATTTTATCTCAGAAATAATAACCATTGTAGACACGAGCTTTTCTATGTAGACTCTTTGTTCTAAGAATAACAACTCTAAGGCTTAATTATTTATGAATAAATGCTTAGGCCATAAACTTGGGCTTGTTCCCTGACTACCTTATAACTTATATAATCTGTTTATTCTAGTCTATGTCTGGCAGATGTCTAGTTACCTCTCCTAGTTTCATATGACTGACTTTTCAGAGTCTGAGGTGAGTCTCCCTCCTGACTCTTTCCCAGAATTCCCCTCTCTCTGCCAGTTGCCCCACCTTCTAATCCTGCCTCAGCTTATAGGCCATCAGCATTTTATACACATGTGGTGGTTTCACACAGTATATACTAGATTCTTTTTACAAACTCTAATGAACACACCATGGTACTTAAATTGCTAGGCAGAAGTTCTGAGTTCCCCATGTACCTGCTGCAGGAGGGGTGCTCCGTTCTTCAGCCAGCGGTATGTGGGCCTGGGCTTTCCAGTAGCCTTGCATTCCCACTGCAGTGGACTCCCACTGTCCAGCTGGGTATCATTCAGTTTCTGTACCCAGTGTGGGTATGCTGTGAGCATTTAAACAAGAAAGAAAAGCAAGCTCAATACTTCTCATTTACCACATTTAACTTTACCAGCAAAAATCCACCGTATTTCTATAGATTTAATTCTTACGTGTAACGTTCATGTAATCACAGGGGAGCAATCGCTACACAGGGGAGCACATCACTACACAGGGGAGCACATCACTACACAGGGGAGCACATCATTACACAGGGAAGCATTTCCTTACATAGGAGAGTACGTCACTGTTACACAGCAGGGTATGCAAATATTACACAGGGGAGCATGTCATTATTACACAGGGAAGAAGGTTATTATTACTTGTGGGAGAACACCAGTATTAAACAGAGGGGCACATCACTATTACATGGGGGTGGCCTGACACTATTACACAGAAGAGCATGTCATTATTACACAGGGGAGCACACCATTATTATACAGGGGTTATGTCATTATTACACAGCAGAGCACACCATCATATAGAGGGTACATCATTATTACATGGGGTAGCATGCCATTATTACATACCAGAGAATGCCATTGTTACACAGGGGTCATGTCATTATTATGTGGGGGTGTCATTATTACACAGGGAAGCACATTATTATTTTTCCTTTTCTTTCTTTTTGTCCAACAGGGTTTCTTTTGTAGCCTTTGCTATCCTAGAATTAGCTCTGTAGACCAGGCCAGCCTCCAACTCACAGAGATCCTCCTCCCATGTGTCTGAAGTGTTGGTCACCAGCGCTCAGTTTAGTTACTTATCATTACACATGGGGGCATGTCATTACACACAAAACTGTTTCCCAAACAACAAATAGGACACAGTATGAGTATTTTGCTTAATAAAGTATCGCTGTAAACTTAAATTAAAACTTAAACACCACACACACACACACACACACACACACACACACACACACACACTGAAGCACATAGAGAAACACACACACATACACACACACACACACACATTTTAAAGCAAGTGGTTTGCTCCTCTCCAGAGCTTACATGGTAGAGAGTCAGTCACTTGAAAGAATAACTCCTGTGGGCAGCAGCACATAACAGGCCCTGTGAATAATTGCTCTGATGTATGTGTACATGTCTGTGTATGTGTACATGTCTATGTATGAGCACATGTCTGTGTATGTGTACATGTCTGTATATGTGTACTTGTCTGTGAATGTGTGCATGTCTGTGTATGTGTACATGTCTATGTATGAGCACATGTCTGTGTATGTGTACATGTCTGTGTATGTGTACATGTCTATGTATGAGCACATGTCTGTGTATGTGTACATGTCTGTGTATGTGTACATGTCTGTGTATGTGTGCATGTCTGTGTATGTGTACATGTCTGTGTATGTGTACATGGGAATGATTTTGAACAATTAATTTTTGAGTTTGAATTTTACTTAGCATAAATTTTTCAGAATTTAATCAAGTTCCTTCAATATACTTAGTGAAGAAAGTTTCAAAATGGCAACATATAAAGATTTCATTATCATTAAACATTGTGGAACATATATAGAATCTACAAAATAAAGTTAAAATGACTTTTCTTCACTGACTTAGTTGTAAATAAAAATATTTTAAAGAAAATAACTGTGTATTCATACCATTTGTTTGAAACAGTCAAAAAAGTGGCATTTCATTCTGTAAGTCCTAGTGCCGAGCTGAGCAGTGTGCTCAGCATCAGACAGCAATATCTGTATTACAAAGTAACAGAACAACTCTGCCCCGTGTGGGTGACTGCCTGTGTTCTCAGATGTTCTTCCATGTCAATACACACAAGTAACTTGGCAACTGATTTAAAAGAATGGATTTTCAAGTGTCACGCAATATGCACATATGTATAAACACAAAGAAAATGTGGGTCATGCATGATGTTAAAAATGAAGATAAACTCCATATTTCAAAAATAAATCTTACTCAACACCTAAACATCAAGGTATTTACAAGCTACCATCTGTGACGGTGCGTGACGTGCAAGGAGTTTCATCCAATGTAAGGCCGTCTCAGCGTTCACGGCACTTTTCTGTTGTTTTCCTTCACTTTAACGTTGCATCGTATTTCCAAAATGCACAAAGTGATAAGAGATGCAGCGACATGGAACAAAAGATAGGTTTAGAAACACACACTAGATTGTAGCCTGAAAGTACTGTAGTACAGAGTCCAGGGAGACTCCAGGTAATATGAGGTCAGACACACGGTTCCCTATAAGTTTTTCTTTGGCAGCAGATTGCAGTTAACTAGGGAAAGGGGGTAGCTTTAACTTCTGAATAGTAACACAGGGTCAGCACACACCACAACTTGGTCTGCATGATGGGGAATTGTTCACTTATCTATAAAATAAAAACCCGGGCTAGCGACATGACTTAAGAGGGCCAGATGCTTATCTCATATCTGAGTTCAGCCCCTATGATCACATGGTAGAAGAAAAGAGCTAACTTCTGCAAATTGTCCTCTGATATTCACACATATTATATCACATGTGTGTGCGTGTGCATGCACACGCACACACACAAACACACACACAGATATGCACACACATACTTGCACACATAAAACATACCACACAAACACACAAATATATACACACACCACAGGCACACATACACACACATATATACACCACAAACATATACACACAAATACATGCAAACACTCACACACACACACACACACACACACACACACACACACATAAGCATACACACGCATACATATAAACATACATACACATACAATTTAAATAAGAAAAAAATTCCAGGTTTGGTTGAATTTTCAATAAACTTTGTAACTTTCATCTGGCTTATGTTGGACCACGTCTTTCAGGGCTTAGAAAACTGAGGAGACATATGGTCTTTGAAGTGGAAAACTGTTAGAACCTCGCCAGATGCACTGTATCCTGGCAGCTACTTATGTGATACATTTGGGTTTCAGAACCATCTCCGGGTTCCATTTTGTGATGCAGGAAGCAGATGTGTGTAAAGAAAGCCATGCTTATTACCTCTCGTCGTTGGGAACTCTGTAAGTCTCTCCTGACATATGCTAAGTGTTATTGGCTGCTTCTCTGTTCCTGTATCTTAAGTATTGAGGACTCAACACATTTTACTGACATAGATCAATTTTAGTGTTATGGCTCTCAGCTGTGAGCCAGAGAAAGTTAATATACAGTGCTGGATGACGGGGGGTGAACATAGGTTCAAGCCCCACTCTGTGGTGCCCTTGCTATAATCTATAACTGGAAATGAATTCCTTTACTTTAATGAGCCTCATTTGTAAGCTGTAGATGATAATTCCTATTTCAGTGGGCTGCTATGACGATTTAACATAACAAATAGCAATTGATTCTCTGCCCCAATCCATCACTCACACATAACTCCAACTTTATTTTTGATCAAATATGAACACATATATGGCACCATTTTCAGAATAATAGATTCAAGACGAGAAAATGTTTCCCCACAGAAACAATCATGGCATCATGGATGATTTTAAGTACTGGGAATGTGTAAGCATATATAAATTTCTAAGGTGGATCTATGTGTAGTTTTTGGTGTGCTAAAACACTATTGAAAATAAGAATAATTGCAAGAGTTTTAATGTGTCAGTATCCTCTGAAGCTGGGTAACGGTCCATAGGAATCATCTTTCTTGGGATATAGTTAGCAGGGATGGAGATAAGAGGTGAGTGAGCTTCAATCATCAACTCTAGATTGGGTTCTCTTCTTTTTTGTTTGGTTGTTTGTTTGCTTGTTTGTAATTCTTAAAACTCACTTTATTATTTTTGTGAGGGTGGGGTTAAATCCAATACTGTACATCTGTTAAAATAAGCTTTATTTGTTTGTTTGTTTGTTTATTTAACCAAAGCTAAAGGCTCAGAGTCTGCTGCTCACTTCTAACAATTGCTTATAACATCTCATACAGTGTACGTGCTGTGTAAATACAGTGCAGGGGAAACGACAGTGAGAGAAAGGTTTGTTAAGTTTCAGCTCTGATAGAATGCCTCCCACCCCCCTGCCCCACTTTCCCTGCTGGTTCCTTCAGGCCCACCATAGCTCCCCTTCCCTGTTCAGGAGAGAATGCGTTTTCTTGCACTCTCAAGACCATTCCCTTAAAACCCGTTCTGTTTTGTTTTTTGTCTCATGGCCATTTTCTCACATTCTACATTCTACCCACACTTCCACTTCAGCACAGCAATGCTTCCAACTCAACTTGTAGTAATAATCTCTTATTCTCTGTAGATATGATATCCTTGTTCCTGTGAATCCATGGCAATGTACAGCCTAGACCATAAGCTCACGTGTGAAGCCCTGGCAATGTTCAGCCTAGAACATAAGCGCTCGTGTCATATCCTGGCAATGTGCAGTCTAGAACATAAGTTCTCACGTGTGAAGCCCTGGCAATGTGCAGTCTAGAACATAAGCTCTCGTGTCATATCCTGGCAATGTGCAGTCTAGAACATAAGTTCTCACGTGAAGCCCTGGCAATGTGGAGCCTCAAACAGAAGCTCTCAGTGACTATCTGTCAGCAGTCATTGCTCACTCTCTCTATTCACTTGCTTCATGCTGAATCCTGCAGAGTTATATTCATATAAAAGCAATAAGCATTATAATAAGATAGATTTATAATAAAAATTATCCACTGCTTTCTGAACAGCATGCTTAGTTTTAGAAAGAAATATAGAAAATAACCTCAAAAAGGTTGCCTAGAAAATGCATATAATTAAACTGTAGATATTAAAATATATTAAAATCAATGAAGGTGCTACTCGGGGCCGTAAAGGCAGTATTTCTACTCTTTATTATCTACTCCAGCAATGCAGCTGTCCCTTCTGGTCTATTTGAAATAGTACAACATGCCTCTATCCTAAGCACCATGGTCACAGATACAGTAAATTCTATGCAAGCCTAAACCGTAGATACAATACAGTGATTGTCAACCCAAATCACTAGCTAGGGCACATGCTACCTATGTCTATATACTCTGCTTTGTGTGCACAGAATGTGTCGCTTCCTAAGCCCCCTTAGAGCTGCTGAAGTTACGGCCACCACTTCACTGTCTTTCTTCTGCCTCCTTTCTCTCCTTCTATCTTCCATCAGTCATCTCTCTCTCTCTCTGTCTCTCTCTGTCTCTCTCTGTCTCTCTCTCTCTCTCTCTCTCTCCTTTCCCCTTACTTCTTTTGTTCCTCATGTGCTTCCTTCTTGTTTAACCTGTTCCTTTCATTTTAATTGATATTGATAACAATCAAGGTTCAATTTAATGTGGGGTACAATTTTTCTATGACAGTTTAGAACCAGGCTTTTGAGTAATTCATCAGAAGCTAAAGATGTCAAAGAAATTAATCCATAAATCTACCATTCATAATGCCACAGGACATCTGCCTGAACAATTATGCAGATTATTCTGAACTTCAAACCACTCCCCAAATGAAGAATTTTCATTTTTGCTATTTTTTTCTTGAATTCTTTAGTTTTAACCTATTTACACCACACTCACAAACGCACCTTTATTTTACCTATTATTTAACAACATGGGACTCTTCATGTTATATCCTTTGTTACATTATATTTTAATATTAATGCTAGTATAAAAAACAAACTGACTGCCTGCCACCAATGATAGGTCTAGTTCTTTGACAAAATGGGCAACCTCAGAATGCAGCTTTACTCTCTCACAGGCAGACCTGAAGTGCAGAGCTTCTGTATAACTCCTTCTACTCAAAATGGAGCCCAAATAAAACTCCAGATACAGGAAAATAGCCAAGATCATGAAACTCATGAAGTTAGCATAGGGGGCTTCTCCAAAGACCTACAAATGGATATATTGGTTACCATACTGTTGCAGTGATGGGGAGCCCTGGAACCTTTAGCAGTGGGGGTCTATTTGAAGATACTCAGTGCAGTAGGGGTGTGTCCTAATGGGGCTCAAGCCCCCTTCTTTTCCCATTATTTGCTCTCTGCTTTCCAGATAACATGAGGTGAACATTTTCTCCATGATGTGCAATCTTACAACATGTGATAAGGCATGAGCCAGCACTACCCATCCCTCTTTTCAAGAGAATTGAAGATGTTTTGCCTTAGTAAGGGAAGGCTTATTACTATGCATACTTGTTATTAGTCAAATAAAAATTTTCATGAAGAACCTATACTAATGTTGATAGGTGCATCCCCAGCCTGCTCTGACCCCATGCCTGTGTGCATCCTACAGACTTCTCAGTGGTATGGAGGGATAGCTTCCTTCCCAGATGCTTTCATGCATTCAGGCATTTAAGGTCCTGATGGTTTTAAAGGTCTAACCAGAGTTTTCAGGACAGAATGTGCCTTGAACCCTCATGACCTCATACATTTTCAGCTCCAATTTGAGGTTTAGTTTTTTTCCCCCAATTCAATGCTTTATTGATAGTATGTGGATGAACGAAGGAAGAAAAAAAGGAAAGATGAAAAAAGGAAGAAAAAAGGAAGGAAAGAAGAAAGGAAGAGAGAAATGGAGAAGAGTGGGGGACGGAGGGATTGAGTGACAGAGGATGGGTGGGAGGAGGGAAGGGATGAAGGGGGAAGGGGGAAGAGAGGATGGACAAGATGGAAGGAAGGACGTGTTCATGGCATAATCTGCTGTAAGGATGAATTCCGGTCTGAGTTACTGCAGTTATAGAAAGGTTGATTTAATTCACAGCATTACAGAATATTCTTTGCAATCCCCTCACAGGACATTAGAATTGTAGGAGAGGCAGTCTTGAGATGTAATGAGAGTTAGATGTCATGGATGAACCAGCCACGTGCATATTACAAGCTGCTTTGCTGTCCTCGCTGCCCTGGCTTCCTGTGTTCCTTCTCTGTTTGGTGTCTTCAACTGGGATGTGAGCACATTATCACTTCCCTCCCCATGTAGGCAAATGTGAAAAGCAGATGTGTGTGACGCTTGGATGCCAATGTGAGATTGCAAGAACCTCTGAACCCCTTCACCCTACTTCTTATACATCACCTGGTTGACTGGCCAGCACTTTTGGAAAACAAACACCCACAATTTGCAGGAGCTATTTGTCATACAGACATATTAGCTCAGACCAGAGCTCAGCAAACTTCTGTGAACTGCTTGATAGCAAATATTTTCATCTTTGCAACTCAGCGGGTCCCTGTCTCCATTTAATTCTTCCAGAGCCAAGCAAAAGCTGAAATGGAGCATTTATGAACAAACAGATATTTACCTAAATCAGCAGCTGGGCAGGATTTGGTGCACGGGCATAAAATTTTGACCCCTGAGTTAAGGAAAGAGCTAAACTAAGTTATTCACTTATAAAATAAAATTTAAAAATTTCAAATGGTAGCTGTTGGTTTGATGCAAATGTTTTATTTTTATGGTTATAAACTCTCAGTCATCTACAAAGAGGCTGAAAATTCCTTGTTTATTTTTCTTTAAAAATTTTTTTATGTGTAGGCTCATTTTACATGGTATTTCCTATACCAAAGAAATATGTTTTCAAGTTATTACTTGGATTTTCAGTGCCAGATGAACAATGCTTGGTTCAACTTACACTTTCTGCTTCACCCTTGGGAGAAAAACTTTGTGTTCTTCTGAGACACTTACTGTATATTTGTAGCTGTCCACGAAAGGAATTTTTCCCACGGGAGTTTTCAGCTGTGCATTCGTATATTCCGGCATCCTCCAGCTGCAGGTTGGGGATCTCCAGCACTGCCTGGGATTTCCGCAGTCTGGACTTACTGGGAATGTAACCGTTAACCTTCATCCAAGTGATTGTTGGAACAGGGCTACAACGGGGAACAAAGACTCTGTTAATATACCTCCCACTATTAGAAACATGGATTCAGTTATCTGGTAATTTAAGCAGTTAATAGGCTGAGCATAATAAAATGTAATCACAATTAGGGGCGAGTGCCAGTAGATACAAGTCGCTTTCCACATGACTGTTCTCTTAGTTTTTTCCCACATGGCTATTATATGATCAGAGAATCATGTCTTTCTCTTTCAGATTGCACGAAAGCCTTCAGAAGCCCTCTAGTATTTTCTAAATGTAAATGGTTTACTTTTAGATAACAAATGTACTTTGATGAAATAGCTAATGGTTTCAGAACAAGAGTCAAACAAAAGACTTGGGAATAAAATAGAGAAACTTTTCTGCCCTCACCTGTATCAAATCTGTTTTCTGTAGCAACAAACAATTTGTCCAGCATCATCCATCTGGTTCTTGTAACATGTTTCTACCCACAATGAGCCATTTTGGTTTTATTTTTTTAATATCAAGCATTTATATTTTCTATTTAACACCAAAGGTTTTATTCACTAAACATTAGCTTGCCTTTTCTCATTCATAGCTGCATATAACTCCATTATATGAAAATATGGGTCCACTGCCCCTCATATCTCGGGTTTCAGAAGAGTGTTGCTTTCATTTGATGCTTTTTGTCATATGGAGGTGCTGGCTAGGTGTGACAGCCGCTGCAGTTCTGTGTATGACCCATTGGCTTCCATGAATTACTGAACTCTTAAAACTGGAATTGTGACATTAAAACAATGTTTTATGCTAATATTGTAAATCTTTACAGTGAAATATGTGCTACTTTTCTGAGGCAAACTAAAGGTATATTTCTCAAGGTTCTGCTGCCTTTAGCAGCATTTGATGGAGGATATTTTATACATTTGTAATAGATAGAGATAAAACAGATTGCAGTTTGTTTTTGTTTATTATTATGTTTTTAAATTGTAAACATGTTCCAAGTTTCTGGTCAAGATTGTGTATGATAAGTTAAACATAATTGCATTTTATTAACCAATTTGAGTGTATTTCTTATGCATATAGTTACATTGAAATAAAGTTCTAAAATCTAAAAAAGTATATAAAATATTTAGATAGCATTTGTTTCTTGGGAAAAGTATGAAGTTTCTTATAGGTTTTGTTTATAAACTAATTTGTTTCTGGTTTTTTTTTTTTTTTGGTCTGAAACTGCCACTAAATTGTACATATACATTATTTAAAATTAATCTTTAGTACTGTTTAATTTTAGCCCATTGTTTAAAAAATAAAAGTTTAAATTTTGTTTCCAAATATACTCAGTAGGTTACATATACATGTGTGTGTAATACATATATACACATAGGTGTATACATATAATAATTAACAACAATTAATGGAGAGATAGTGAACTTGGGGTTGAGGACTGATGTGGGTACACTGCTCATTGTATGAAATTCTCAAAAAGAACCTATTAAATAGAATTTGTCTGTCATCAAACCTTCTCCCTGCCTCCCTGTTAGGATGGTTTCTAAGACAGGATCTTAGAAGTACATTTTCTGTGATCTTTGGTTTTTTTCCCCTGATTTCTGAACCTGTTCTTGTTTACAAAATGATTTCAAAACTTAAGATTAGGTGAAAGTTTTTACAGATATTTTATTGCAGTTTTAAGACTGCACTGAGGCATTTGGCAATCATTCAATTGGGCCATGCACTGCTCTCGTGTGCTATAGGGGTAGGATTCACAATTCCAGCATTACTAATGATGCTCTGACAATGGCTGAAAATGGCTGACAGCCTGTCTTCTCTAGTGCAAAGCTCATGCACTGGTATCTGTTCCATGTTCAGCCCTTTCAGCCCTGTTTCTCTGACTTGCCTCTTGGCATCGACACGTTATACCTTTTCAAGGGAGCCTACGTATGTCCCCAATTTTCTTTCTCACAATCTTCTTCACTATTGTCTGACCCAGAAATACACTTCCTCCTGTCTCCAGTCCTCTTCCTCAGCCCAGCTCTAGGCTGTATGGCCATCTGGATGAGGACATTCTCCAACTCACTCAAATAACAAAGCACTTTGTATCCTAAGAGAGGTTTCACAGCTCTGACTCTAATGCAAGAATTCCCTGACAAGTCTATGACAAATTTCATCTGGTTTGTTTCTCTGAGGGTTCACATTCCTGTTCTGTCATATGTTATATGAAAAGAATCATTATTTACAGTTTAGGTTTTTAGTTGTCTTCAGTTGAAATGTAGTATGACAATTATGGCCCTACCATGCATATTAATGGAAGACCAAAATTATTCAAATATGATAAAAGTAATTCTGTTACTAATTCAATGTCCATTAAAGAAAACGTATGTGTGCATGTGTGTGTTTGCATATGTATGTGTGTATTTATGTATTAACTACTATGAATACTATGGGAAAAATTAGAAACAAAAGTTGAGAAATACAAACAAATCACAAATGGCCATATGAGTTATAAAACAGACCTGGATATTCAAAATCAAGGATAAATGCAAATCAAAATAGATTTCTGTGCATGTGTTATAAAATAATTTCCTTAAACAAATATAAGAATAGTGAACACATATTTCAAGTTCTTGGCTCTTTGCTCTGGACGATGGGGTGAAGGATACGAAGAGGTCGCACAGTCACCTTTGGTATCTCCTTACCCTTTGGAACTGACTGCTCCCATGCGCCTTTCTCCGTTCATAGATCCTTTAAAACATAAACTACTGGGCTGCTGAGATGGCTCAGCAGTAAAGCTCACCAAGACTTGATGATTGGGTTCAGTCTGTGAGATACACGGTGGGAGTGGAGCACTGATGCCCATGGTGCCTATGGCCTGCACACGTATGTCAGGGCACATGTGCCCCTCCCACATAGATAAATATGTGACAAACATACAATATCAAATCAAAATTTATATAACACAGCATTTTCTGTCTTCATTTTTCACCCATGTATTCTAAATATATTTCCCATCTTTTTCCAAATACAAACTTCAGGAGACATCTTATTTTCAGATCTATAAATTTTTTTATTATTTTCATTTTTTTACTATTTTTTATAGCCATTGTTATATGATGGCATCTCTGGCAGTACAGTGGAATGAGTTTTTGGAAGAAATGTGTAAAATAACTGCAGAAAAATCATTTATATTTCCCATTAGTCATGTATGGTTTCAATTAACACTAGAGGACAAAGGATTTTGAACATTATATATATATATATATATATATATATATATATATATATATATATATATATACACATATATATATATATATGTAATGAACAATATATATATATATTCAGTTTAGGCAAGTTACCTCATCCATACAAAAATACTTTAAAGGTCAGTATTTTCATATTAATCACATTCTGAAATTTTAAAACCTGAATTTTTATATATTCGTCAGATCATTTAGTTTTTACATTTTTCCCTGAAATTTCAATTCTTATATTATTTCTTCCTTAGTTTGTAAATCGCCACATTATAAGTGAGATTATACACACAGTAAGTGTGTATATCCAGGTTATACACACAGAAACACACAACCTTAACTTGTTGAAAGCAGAATTAAAGTTGCCAATATCCTCTTTCCTAAATGCTAAATGCCTTACTATTCTTAGTAGTTTATTCACTCACTTTATGACTACTGCTTGAGTCATTTCAAGCTATTTTATTAAGAGGCAAAACAATCCCAATGTTTTCGAGTTTGATTATTTAATCTACTGGGGAAGGGTTTTTTCATAAATGGGAGCATGCATGACAAAATGGATTCTGACGTTATGGGGGAGGGATCAGGAAGTGATTGGGAGTGTGGTACGTAGGAGGGAACACTTGACAGTGAGAGAGACAAGGACTCTGCTGCTAAGAGAGAAAGGAGATGTGTCCAACAGTCAACAGAGCTTCTAGACTGAGAGGCTTAGAGCCACGCGTGTGGTGCAGAGGAAGAGTGCCCTTATCCGGGTTCTGACTCCTGCAGTAAAGCTTTACGAGGTCCTTGCTGTTTGTCCAGACAGCATTCGAAATGAGTAATGAAAGGGATGTCATAGATCCACAAAGTATTTATGAGTCCATGACAAAGAAAAAATACTTACCTACAAGAATCAAATGCAGAAAGAGGATATAAGTTAACTCAGACAAGAAGATCAACCTGGGGTGGAGGAAGAGGCAATTTCTCCACAGGAGCTATGTGAGGGAGACAGGACCTGGACGGACAGAAACAATTTCCCCTGCAGGGGGTCGGGGGAGACCAGTACTGGGTATCCATGTACAGGAGTGAGCACCCATGTGCATAAGAAGATGCTGGGACTGTGTATACACTAGTAGGTGGAGTGTCCTAACAATTGTAGTGGGGGCTGTTTCTGACTCTGTTCCTTAAATTGGATCTCTTTCCCCTAACGACACTGCATGGCTGAGCCTCCGTGGGAGAGGTTATGGGTTAGTCTTGTTGGAACTAGATATCCCTGGGCAGGGTGGTACCAAAGAGGAGCTTCACCTTCTCTGATGAGAAGGGGAGGGAGTAATGGGGAGAGGTATTTGTATAGGTGGGAGAGGGAGGAGAGGAGGGAGAGGGCTGCAATTAAGATCTAAAGTGAATAAAATAATAAATTAACGAAACAAAAATGTATCTCAGGGCACTGTAATATTTCTATTTATTTCATGTTGTAATCCAACACACACTTCCCCATCACAGTGATCTGAAAATGGAGTTGTTACTTAGAAACAGGGCTGGTTTAAGCTTTGTTGGAAGAATGAGTAGAATTATCAATTTCGACAGAAATGCAAAGAATGGTAATTTCTATCTTATTGAAGACGTGTTTAAATTATATTTGTTGAGTCACATTGAATTCACATGTGCAATAAGCACAGGAAACTATTAAAGAAGAGAGAGGGTCCTTAAGTTTGTATTATAGTGGTACAGATTTGTCTCAGAATTATCTATCAATAACTGAAGATTATGTGAAGCCACATTGAAATTCTGATAGGACATTGTGTGAGCTCCATCAAAGTAACATGATGAAAAGTGTCTCCAAATGCAGTTTTGAAATGTGAGGCGCACACTGGATGAACTTCAGCCATCACTGAAGTCATTAAAGGCATTTCTTAAAGATCATTTTATACATATGATGAAGTAATGTGTAAGATCTGTCAAGACAGAAGGAAGACTTAGCTGGAAAGATTTAACGATTCCAAAGGAAACTACTCCCTAGCCGCAAATCGCTGTTCACAGACAAATTGTAGGTCTGTCTAATGGAGCTTCCTATTTTCCTTGCATAAGTCACAAGTGAGACATGAATTTTACATCAGATGTGGCAATACATACAGTTATGGTTCCTTTGTGATTTGCACAAAGAGAAGAGAACACTGTATACCTTTGATGGAAACTGAAAGGACCAAGTTTTATAACTTTTCTCTAAGAAAGCACATAAAAAACCATCATAAAAAATAGCTATTGAGTCAAAAGATTTTTTTCTTTTTTATGATCCTGCAGCTCAAAAAAAAAAAAAAACCAGCAAAATTCAGTTGTTAATGTGGGCGATCACTGTACATTTACATTTTAAGCAAAAGTTTTGATGGCAAAAGTTTTCTATGTAAACTCTTAAAGAATTTTAGGGGAAGTGAGCTTGAGACCACATCCTTGTTAAAGGCAAAGTGCAGAGGGTGTCTCCCTGGAGGCACAAATTCAGTGCCACAGCCTCAAAACAAGCGGGTACTAATTGGTATTTAAGGAAAAGAAGTTAACTGCTTTCATCCTGAGGATAGCATACATCTCTCAACTTAATGATTCTTGATGTGGAATGCATGATTGCATATTAGTGTGCATCCTTCTCCTGGGATTAGTTATTTTAAGGACCTAAGACTCAGTTCAGAATACATACACTCATGTTAGTTACCTTAGGCAAATCATTTAATTTAGGAGCGAACTCTAAGTTGTCCTGTTCAACTATGGCCTGCTATAGCTTTTATGGTTTCATTACTGTTTGAAAATTTTGATACTTTCTTTTTCTCATTTGAAAAAGTCACATGGAGTGAAAGCAGTTCACTTCTGAGGCAGTCATCTGTGACACACACAAAGTAAACCAAATGCATTTATTTCCCACATGTGGTTTTCTTCAACTGCTTCGCATCCTTCCAATCCAAGGAAACCGTTTTGATCTGGGAAGATAAGCAGAGGCCAGCAGGATCACACACTGTCTGATATCTGGAGGAAATTTTTGGAGGAATACTCATCCATTTTTACCTAACCATCACATTCAATGTACCTATCATGAGTCAGGTTTTGTAATAGACACGGGTTACTGTTAACCTGACTACCTGGAACTCACGTAATCAGTTGCAAAATGACTTAAGAATATGAAGGGTAGTTGAAGCCAAGTATGGAAACGACTAACAGCCAGCTTAACATAGCGAGGGTCCCAACACGGTTCTATTAAGGTTTGAGTCCTGAGTAGACAGAGAAACAGATAAAAGCATTTTAGACAGAATCAAGAGAAAGGGTTGTTTCCTGGAGCCCTGTGAGAAAATAGAGTTTGAGGAAAGAAAAATAATCAGTATGACTGTTTCTGGGTTAGCAGTAGATGCTGGTGGAGTTAAAGAAGAATACAGAGGCGAACAGGAAGTGCTATGGAAAAGATGTTTATGCTCTAGGCTTTTCCTAACAGCCACTACAATTTTTTGATGTGCTCTAAGTATGAGAGAAAGACTTATGTTAGAGTTGAGGGTAACACTAAGCAAATACTTGTCTTATATAGAGAAATAGGCTCTGAGGAACATTTCACGAGTGCTAGTTCTGTGGTCTTTCACAGATACACAGTGCTATCATTGCTATTATTACAAAGAACAAGCAGCCATGGACAGTGAATGTACCAACAGATGGTCCTTGCTGAATTCTAAGCAATCTCAGTGCCAGGAACCCAGTGGCCAGGACTTGGTCCACAGTCTGCAACCAGGTAAGGAGAATGTCCTGAAAATACATAAGTTGGGGTCAGGGAAAGAACTAGGAGACTTGTTAAGAAATCTCCATGCATGATTGCTGTAGTTTTAACATCAGTAAAGAAGTTGGATTAAGCAGTGGACACAACACAAACTTCAGAGATAGAATTCAGGGGCTTGATGCTGCCTAGAACAGGAGATTGAGAAGGACAGATAGAGGAATGGATGGATAGATGATGGATGGATGAATGGATGGATAGGTAAATGAATAGATGGACAGATATAGATAGACAGCCAGACAGCCAGATATATGGATAAATAGGTAGGTAAGTAGATAGGTAGACAGACAGACAGACAGACAGATAATAGAAGGAATGTTATTTTCTGAGTATCTTACTTCTCTAACTGGATAATAATATCTGGATTCTTATTATGTGTTAGACTTTAAGAACTTTGTACACTTTGACTCATTATTTCATAGTGGCTCTATGAAGTAGAACTTAACATTTCACCCAGTTTACTATGAAGCATATCAGAGTTAAGGACTTGAGAGTGCACTCTTATAATGCTAGAGAAATGTGATTATGCATAAATAAGCATAAAAAGAGCCAATATAAAGGAAGGTTAAAAACAAAAGTTAACAACCCAGTGATATTCCTAAGAATAGGAGACATGGCAGAGAACCAAGTTCATTTGTGCTTTGCATTTGATGCCTATAGTTCCATTTTGACCTATATTCAAAATATTAAGGAAGGAAGCTTTGTATGATGAGAGGTTTGTAGATCTTGAGTGAGCTAATGAAGTGAGTGACCACTTCAATTATCCTTGGCATTGCCTGCTGAAGCTGCAGTGGGAGGAATGACTAAAGGTAGTCACTATGGAGATGCTCAGTGGCAAGCAGTATCAGAGCCCACACAAGGCTTGAACCATGGTCAGTTCTGTACAGCTTTCTTCTTTCTTCACTGCACTGAGAAGCTTAATTAGAGACACATAGACATAAAAAACTAGAACTATAGTAAGGGACTCAAAGAGTCAAAGAGAGGGCGTAGACTCTAAGTCATGAAGGACAGAGGGTGAAGCCAGGGAGAAGATACACACCATTCGGAGGCTGGCCAGACACAAAGAGGTGTATTGGTAAACATCTAGGATGAGCCAGAGTGAAGGTTCTAAAGACTTTGCACTTGCAGATTTGATATAACCCTGCATATGTGTGCAGCTCGGAGCTACACAAAGCTTTTACACAATCTATTTCACTCTATTTCACTCTCCTCTCTATAACCTGTCTAATACAACTTTCTAAGTGCTTCCAGAAAACCTGACTTGATTCCCAGTATGCCTCATAGATCAGATGTTTATAGACTGAGAAGAAATGAAGTCTGCTTGTCTAGGCTCATTACAATTTATTATTGTATAGAAATATGTAAATCCTTAGCAAGAAGTAGGAGGTAGCTGGTAACTGACAGCAGAAGAACCTGCCTGACAGAAACCACAAACTTCTAACCATCCTCTTTTCTTATTAATTTCCTGCTTCCCTATCAATCTGTTTCATATGCACAGGGCATCACTTTTAAAATTCACACTCTTTAAACGTGTTGCAAAGAGTAGACATTCTGTTAGAACAAAGGTTAGGCAAATTTTGAAGAATGCTTTCTATCACCAAAAGAGTGGAAGTTAAGATGTTGACCTTTTAAAAGACTCATATTGGAAACTTTAATTAATAATAAAATAATATTTTATATTGCTTATATCCACTTTTATTTTCATGACTACATAACCATAACATGAAAAATATTTTTCACTTAGAAAAACTGCTTGGTAAAATTTTCTTCCCAAATATGGGTCCCGACAAGACATGAGACTCTATATTTGAAAGCATTGGTTAGAGATGTGGGAATGTTGTTAAGTGTACATAACACATTCTTGTACATACTCTGTGTTGATGCAGAAATCAGATTCAGCAACACCACCAAAGTCCTGTCCTAATACCCCAGAGCGTTCTCTTTTATCAATATATCATGATAACTAATCTAGCGGATTATACATACACTCATGAGAGCACTCCCAGGAATGTTTGTTCTTCTCTGAGTAGTATACTTCTTGCCACCATGAAACTTGACGCTACATAATAGACATTCTTTGCTAATTAAGCTTGCAAAAGTATTTTTAAATACTACTTTCCCTCTAGAACATTAAAAGTAACCTAAGTATGACTGTTAATTTTATTATTTTTCTCTTTAGTCTTTGACGAGGCATAGATTTGACAATGTTTAGATTTCAAATAACATTTAGTGAAATAAAATATAGTTATTTAAAAAATCTCTTTAATACTTTAATATAGAAAGTATATATAATATAAAATAGGATTCTAAATATTAAAGTAGTAAATTAGTTTTTCTAGTATTCTCATGTTAACACACTCAGAATGACTACTTTCTCAGAACCCTCTTATGGCAAACATACTAAAATAAATTATCTTTTACTTGCTTCAAGCCCCAATTTCTTAAATTCTGAATAAATATAATTAGAGTAAGGAGTTAGTTATGTTGGACAATTTATTATAATGGACACCAGGACTCTACAATTGACTCTAGTAATTCTGCCAAACAGGACAATGAAGAGAAGACAATCTTTTGAATATCAACAATAGGAGAAATACTGACACCTATGTTCACGCCCACCAGAGAACGGCAGAAGCTAGTGACTATAAACCCTGCCGCTAAGAGTACAAAGATGGATGATCTAATGCCATAGAGGTAGAGAAGTTTATCCACCTCTGTGACTTCATGAAGAAGTCTTGGCACTTAGTTAGCTTCTATCCTGGGCCATCACTCAAGGAAAGACTGTGTTTGGGAAGTGTGGACCTTCCAGGCTTTTGATTTGCTTTTGATTGCTGGGTAATAACGCTGTATAACCGTGATTGATTGGCCATTTATTTTGTGTCAGGACTTTATACAGTGTATCATTTGTCTTTCACCAAAGCTCAAACATTGGTCTTATTTCCTCTCTTTCACAAGAAAGCAAACAAATAATGATTTGATGAAACATTCTAAATAAGATTAAAAGACGACTTCAAAGTCCTTGTCATATCCCCTCAGTATGCATCATGATGTATTTAATGTACTTGGCTCAGGAGTGCATAGAAACAGCAAAGCACGGGGAGAAAGGCAAACAGGCATCCATGTGACATAGAATGCAGCTTTTGTGCACAAAGGATTATGGAGTTCTCTGGCAAACAGTAATCCCTCAGTTTGGTAAGGTCGTACTAACAATATCTTCTGTGTGAATGAGAGAGATAGGTTTTCACCTATACTTCATCGGGAGGCTTTTCTCTGTCATAGCTATGGATTTGCTTTTATTTAAACACTGCAGAAAAGTACACCAGGTAAAGCATCTTGATTCGACTGTACAGATTCATACTATTCATTTTCCCAACCCCCACTTGTCAGTGCAAAGCCTAATACACTGAAGTTTAATGTACACAATGGAACCATATGTAAGAGTTGACACTTGTCCAACTGGTTTGGATGGAGCCCAGCATTTTTAATGACTCTTCCTTAGTGTCAAATTCAGAAGAATTCGTTATACTCTTATTTATAAAACATAGAAAAAAACTAGATACAGAACTATTACTGAACAGACAACATTGTTCCTTGTTTTGCTAGCAGGACTGAGTCTCATCTTTTATGTATTTGAAATGAACATATATTAAAACACTTGACAGTACAGTTAGTACAGAATCACTGCATGTATTGGTTTCGATGAATCCTTGGCTTTCTCAGTTCTAGACTGAATCCCCTTATACTTTGTATACATGTGCTATTGAGTGACAGAAATATGGTAGTTCCAAGGCTAAAGATTGTAAGTGTGAAAGTATCTTGTAATAGGAACTATAGTGTTTCTCAGACACTTTCTTTAATAGTAGTCAATGTTCTAATCACAGTCTGGGTTGCTAATATTCATTAAATTAAAAAAGGAAGAGATATTTGTTCATTTCATTAAAATTTATATTTCCACCAAATACCCAATATTGGCCTTTTTTAGAGTTTTAAGTTTTTGTGACCCCTTTGCATCCTCTAAGATTGGTATGTCAAATTGGATGCAATAGTAATAATATAAAATATTGTAAATATTAATGGAGTAAAATGTTACCCTTGATTTAATATGAAAAATCAATTGTAGAAAATAGCCCTGAACTCACAGGGAAGAAAATAAAAGTGGCTTGACCTAAAAGAATGTTTAAAAAAAATAAAACTGAAAATTATCCCAATATTTCATATCTATCAAAATGTTTTTTATAGGTTCAGAGTTTCTCTGGATGACTAGGGCACATGGCAATATATATTATAAACAGAAAGCTGGAGAATTTCCTACCATCAATTTTCCATTGAAACCATGAAAACTCAAGAGGCAGCTGACAGAGTGAGAGCTATGGATACTGGGAACTTGTGACTTAGGAAATGAGCTGTTTTGGGGGACATTCTAGAAAGAACTGGAGCATTGCAAGAAGGCCACTGATTCAGAGACTGAGCAGTGTTAGACAATTATTCTCTAAACACAGGGAAGTTCTCGCATAACAGATGCTAACATGCTACAAACAAGTGAGCCCTTAGATGGGGCTCTCTTGGAAATATCTAGGGGTAATGTTGTGACCACAGTGGTACAACCAAGACTTCACAGCCTTGGAAAATGAGAGCCAAAGAGGGAAACTCACCTGATGCCACACAGCTGCTGAATGATCAAGCTGCTATTTGAAACTAGGCTTTCAACTACCAACCCTGTGGTAGTGTCCCTTCATTTGTCACTGACATAGAGTGACAGGCCCCTATGGCTTAACTGAATGAAATTCTGTTTTTAAAAGTAGAGAGTTTAATGGGGATAGCTCCTTTGAATGTTCTGTGTAGAACTGCCTTGTTGTCCTTTGCCACAGTTAGTACATAGTTCTTTAAAGACAGGAGACAAATTCATGTCTCATGTAGACTCTAATATATCCTATCTTCCTGGTTGCATAAGGATGGTTAATTTAGATTTGACCCACTTTTACTTTGTGCATTTTATTTTTTAATAATTAACTGAAAATCACATAGGCAGACATGTTAAGAGAAAAGATAAAATACACTAAAAGTGTGTGGCAAAGGGCAGTGAACCATCTTAGGTAAACATGGGGACCCGCTCTGTTGTACCAGCTTGCTAAGGCTCAACATAAGGAGAAAGAGCTGGACAAACTTACCTGTCTTCTTGAGGCAGGGACAGCTGTGGTGTCCGCTGGATAGAGTGTAGGCTGGCATTCACAGTAGCCTGAGGGGAACTGTGAGGAGACAGCAGAGATCTACAGCATGCATATTTTTTTGATTTACAGGAGTGCTAACTAGTGGAGACATGAAGAAACAGGAAGCGAGGGGCTTAGTAAAGACAGTCGTGAAATAAGCTGAAAGAGCAGAGTATCCACAGAAATTCACAGTGGTGTTGGGGATCACTCATTATTATTAAGAAAAATAAGCTAGACAAAAAATATTCAGACAAAAATATGATATATTTGTACATGTGGAAGATAGATTTATTTATATTATAAATATGTGTGTATATATGGGGACAGGGAACAAGAGTCTATATGAAATAAAAGTACAGCGAGAGCAGAGAGGGCTACTCTTGTGAGCATAAAGGGGAGCCAAGTGGACGAGAAGGAGGATGGCTGTGAGAGACAGAACGTAGGACGCTGCCCATGTAGGTGATGTGCAGTGAAACTGGGTTCTTCGTATGCTAACCAAGCAATAACAGGAACACTTGGAGAGATGCACAAGTCAGCTAGACAGGCACAGGCTCTTCCCTGAGAGCTGGGCTGGAGGGTCTCATTAGCCAGAGCCCACTCACCATGGTGCTGACAAAGACTTCCTCCCAGCGTAAGAGAGAAGTGAAGCACAAGCCACACATTGTTCAGGTTATATAAAATACATAATAATATCAAGACCAGAAAGTGTCAGATGTCACCACATAATTTACTGTCTCTGCAGAACACTGGCGAAATAAGTAAATAAGTAAGTAAGTAAATAAGTAAGTAAGTAAGTAAGTAAGTAAATAAATAAATAAATAAATAAACTCAGCTTCTAATAGTAAAATTCTAATGCCTGCAATAAGAGAGGGATTGTATCCGAAACTTTAACTCCTATTTAGGGAAAAATTAACCAGCTAAAACTAATTTTAAAAATGACACATATGTTCTTAGTTAATGTTAATACCACTGTGATGAAATACTATGATCAAAGTAACTTGTGGAGGAAAGCCAGACAGAGGTTATAGGATAAAATTTAGACTCCAGCCATAGAGACAAAGATCTTGAATAGCCAAATTTTTAGGAAAATATATCACTTGGTTTTACAAATTGTATGATTATTCAATAACCTGATGTAGACAAAAAAAATTTTTTTTTTTTCTGTGTATCAGCCTTGATTCTCCTGGAACTCACTTTGTAGACCAGGCTGGCTCCAAACTCCCAAAGATCCACCTGCCTCTGCCTCCTGAGTGCTGGGATTAAAGGTGTGCACCACCATGCCCAGATGACAAATCAGTCATAGAACACACAAACACACTGGATGAACAGTGTTAACCGGTGTACACTTTAAACCTCCACTAATCAAGAGGCTGCTATTGCTATTTGGATGGACCTGCAGGATAAAATGTCCGGAGCTGATAAGATAGTTCAGTGGGAAAGGCCTTTGGCTGCCAAACCTGATATCCTGTGTTCAACCCATGGCTTCCAGATTGTGAAGAGAGAGAACTGACCCCCTCAAGCTGTCCTCTGACCTCCACCCCTACACACACACACACACACACACACACACACACACACACTCACACCCTCAACTGAGTTCTGACAAAGTTGTTAAAGCAACACAACAGAGACAATGAACTTTTCAATAGTAAAAATAATTTTCTATCCTTGTATCATGTTAAAAATAACTCAAAAATGTGTTATAGAAATAGACACAAATATAGCTTTAAAATGTATATAAGAAAAACTCTTAATGTGATTTAAGCAAATATTGCTTAGACATGGCACAAAAAGCTTCATATATAAAAGAAACAAATTGAAAATTGAGCTTCATCAAAATTAAGAACCTCTGTCTTTTAAAAGACATCATGTTTTAAAAAGCCAGAGTGGTTGGAAATGTGAGCACATCATATACATGATGGAGAATCTGCCTTCAGCATTTTAAAAGACTTAAAATTTTGGCATCACCAAATCAATAATGCAGTTAACCTATGATCAAAAACACTAATTTAAATGTAACTAAAAACATAAAATGTGCTTAATAACATCAATCATTAAATGTACACCAAGTGCTACAGAATCACACACACATTTTAATGGTAAAATTAAAGACCGTGTAAGAATATGAATTTTCTGTTGCTGTGCATATGACTGTGAAATGTCACAACTACTTTGTAAACCAATCTTATGCTATCTTTAATAATTCCATGTTTTGTTCTTGTACTCTCCAGCCATCAACGTCACAGGTGTTTATCCAAGAAAAATGAGTACTGTGTCTCTAGTAACACTTGTCAATGTGATAGACACTTTATGGCTAGAGCTGAAATGTGAAGACATCTTAAATTGTCCTCATTAGTGGACAAGCAAGCTTTCGCCATAGCTATTGAGTGAAAACCTACTAAGCCAAACAAAGGGCAGATTTATGAGCCAACAAACACTTAACACCTGTCTGAAAATGATAGTTTAGAGCAGGAGACACAGGGACATACATTCTGCATGGGTCCAGTTACACACACACATCTATAGACAGTTCAAGCTGATCCATAATGACAGGCAAGAAATCCTGGGAGGGTTTGTCTGGAGTCTGAGGCATACACCGAGGGAAAGAGGGAGAGATTACAAACTTGCATGTAGTCATTTGAAGATGGTGATTACATCATCATGTGGATTATGGGATGGTTGCTAGGCAATAATACGTATCACGATGTATACTCTATTTTATTTAGCTCCAGCCTCAACAAACCTTTCCAAAGTATCCTGAACACTTTGCAGTAAATTGTAATTAGCAAATAAATTATATATTCAATGTACTCTTAATGACATATTAAATAACTGTAACATGCATATTTTGTATACATGGTGAAACCATTGAATATGGACTAGAGTATTACTTCTATTAGGTTCTTTTAATCCAAACACAAAACCTTAACTAGTTTGTATTTTTTTTTACAACTTCTTCTTTTTGGGTATTACTATTTGCTCATTCTGTTTTCTGTTATTCATGACATACAGTTAAGAAATGACACAGACACAAAGTAACAACAAGACCAGTGGACAGGAGAGTTCTCTCCAATTAGCTTACTTTACATTTCAATCTCCTTTCAGGGGAGATTGTGTATGGAATCATCAGGAATCTCATAGACACAGTGGTTACAGGCAACCGAGATGACTGGTGTTCCAATTTTGTTGACCTTGTAAGATGAAATTTCCAGTCAAGAAATAATTTATTTTAAAGCATGTCCATTGCCACAAGAAAGATATTTCATTAGCCTAGATTTTAGAAATTAAGATAGGAAAAACATTTTGTCATTTAGCTTCTGATTGACTTGGTCAATACGTCAAGGTTTAGTAAATGACATTTTAGCCTTATTTATTCCAATTCATCTTTTTCAAGAAGCCTGTGACTATAAAACACACCAGTGTTTTAAGATCACCAAGAAAGAAAACACTGCTGGTCAGAGGAAGACATCCCTGTATTGTGATCAACATCTATATTTATACATGAAGTCTGTCAAACCCGTATTTTCTCTTAAGAGAACATGGTTAAGTGTAATGCAACCACATGGACTGAAGGTGAGAACATGTTCCCTTTCTATGGAGCACACACTGAAATGCCCTCATCACAAGTGTGGAGAGAGCTACATTTCTCTGCAGGGATATATAAAACAAGTGACCTGATTTCATAATGCTCCTTCCTTTGAGAAAACAGCCATAAATAAGACATTCTAAGTGTTTTAATGTAGATTGATTCAATTCCCAAAAGAAAGCAAAAGTATGAGCAAAAGTTTGCAAGCTGCCCAAAGCACATATTATTTGCTTGGATTGTAGGAAACAGCAGTGGAGCCATATGCCCGAAGAGGGTCATCTTCTAATAGATTAGTATCAAGTAGATAGTTATTTTTGTCTAAAAAACTATGTTATGAATATTTGGCCTGAAATTTATTTTTAGTTATATAGCTGTTACTAAAGACTGTGAATGGTCACAGAAGGTAGATGAATGAGCAGCATTGAAGATATGTCTTACAGTCTGCTCCAGTCCTACCATGTGGCCCAATCAAAAGCAGTTAGAGTGGGGAAGATATATTTGTAATTAAATAAGGATAATTATTTAATTACATATTTTGATGGTGAAACGAGAAGTTTCGTGGAAATATAAAGCAGCAGTGTCTACTGTCACAATAATAGGAGTGGATTTATAGTACTACAAAAGGCATAGATATGTGCTAAGTACTGTCCTAGCATTCATCCTCCCTTGCTCCTCTCTTAGAGGCATTCACAATTCAGGTCAGAATCCATCGTTGAAGGAAGTCAGGGAGGGAACTAAAGGCAGGAAGCTGGAGGTGGGAATCTCTGAAGAACACTGGCCTCCAGCGCACTGTCCTGGTCATCCGCAGGCTCATGCGTAGCCTGCCCCCTGGGACAGTTCACAAGCACCTGCTCAGGAAATGGCACCATCCACAGTGGGCTGGGCTTTCTTACATCAGTTCAGAGAGAATACTTCACATATACATGCACAGATCAACCTAATAAAAAGAGTTATTCAGGTGAGATTCTCTCAGATGTCTTTTGAGTTTGTCAGGGGAGAACTGAGCCTAACTACTAAGTAGCTATTTAGAGATATTCTTTTTGTGGAGTTATTCATTTATTCTCACACATAGAAGCTCACAAACATATCCATACAGACATGTTTCTCTCTCACATAGAAAACTTCAAATTTAACTACAGCAAAGAAGCAAGACCTACTTTTGAAATCTAAGCACAGGGCAAAGGATAATGAATATTAAAAACAAAAATTATAAAAAGGAAACAGAAAAGACAAGTTGGCCTTCCCTGCTTCTTATAGTAGGAAATATCTAGTGAAAGGTTATAAAATGCGTGGCATCAATAAATGAACCATAGCATACTTCAGAAACACGGGAGCTGTACATTGTATGTAGGGATACTTATTTAATTACGTCTTTTGATGGTGAAACGAGAAGTTTCGTGGAAATATAAAGCAGCAGTATCTACTGTCACAACAATAGGAGTGGATTTATAGTACTACAAAAGGCATAGATATGTGCTAAGTACTGTCCTAGCATTCATCCTCCCTTGCTCCTCTCTTAGAGGCATTTGTTTGCAAGTTGCATGACACAATGAGAGAGATATTCCAAAGACCAAGATGTAGGGATGTCTCCAGCTACTCAGCTGTTGAAAACACTGGAAGCTACAGATGAACTGTATAAATGATCTTATGCGCCCTGGGTCTTAGCATCAGAGGCACAGAGAAACACTAAAGTTGCACAGAGAAACACTAAAGTTACACAGACATGGCACAGCTTCTAAAGGTCTGGACATTCCTTGAAATGGAAAGGAAAAATAATTTCCACCCAAGATAGAATAGGTATGTTGCCTTCTTAAAAAGATTTATAAAGACAGAACTAATGTGACAAAGGAACCTCCCTAAAATTTGTTCAGAAATCTCCCACACAAATACCCAACTAATGAAAGAAAAGCTACCATGCTGTTAAATATCGTTTCCGTTATGTGTTCATGAGACACTCAATGTTGTGTTGCAAATACTCTGTGTCAATAATTTTCATGATTGATAAAATTATCTTAGGAAGTACAGCATACTAATCACAATTTAATCATAAATTATTTTTAACACTAATCCAAAAAGAGATGATTTTAATCCACCATCCTGCAATGACTAGATGGTTAAACTCTGTAATGAAATCTGTTAGTTTTTCTCTTTTTCTTGTGTTCATAAACTATCAGAAGCTGTTCTTAAAACCTGGGCTTAAAGGACCATCCACAACTGCATGAGACTCTACTGTGAGACTCAGGTACTGAGAAACACCTAGCTTTGATTTTTACAGCTTCAATTGCCTACCCATGTTGGCTGCAACTCAGAAATCGGCTAGCACAAAAGTTTATCCCTGGCTTACCTTATGCACACATTGCCTGTCATGTTGATGAATGGGTTAGTTCTAGCCACAAATGCTCACCAAGCAGGAGTAGGGGTGAATTTAAGAAACAATTTTGATGATAAAACATACGAGGATGAGAAGAAACAAACAAACAACCGAGTCTTTACAAGGGGCGGAGGGCAAGTCACTCATGCTAACTGAGAACTGTGTCAGTAGATCTGGGTTGAGCGTAGGAAGCTGTGATTGGGATGGAGATCTGAAATCCCAACATAGACCCATGAGGATCTATCAAGGGGTTAAATGACACCAAATAGACCAAGCAAAGAGATGAAGCTTGATTCAGCAGTCAAAGTAAAAGCCCTGTATAAGTGTCAGGCTCACTGATACGGGAATGATAATAAAACCAGAAATGAGACTCAGGGAGCAGTCACCAACACAGTGGATAAACTACAGGACCTGTAGAAAACAACTGCAAAGTCCCAGAGTCAATGCAATGTCAGTAGAGTCATTTTAAAAAGTACACTTGCACTTTATTTGCAACAGAGGTGAAAAAGCTAACTTAATTCATCAGTCCTGCATTTGAAGCTGTATTTCTGAGATGTGAATGAACTGGAAGAAGTATGTGAAGGTTTGGCAAAGATCAATGCTTCTTATGGTAGGTCAGTTATTAGGGCTAAAGAGAGGCAGTGCGAAGGACAGGAAAGGTAAGTTAATTTTTATCACTACATATTCAGATTCTCAGTTCTTGAAATCTTAAAACAATAGAATTGAAATCACTCTGGTGTTTTGCTTCCAATGTTCACAATCAGAAGAAATAATCATGGCAGAATACATGTTTCTTTCTAGTAGAATTTTAGAGGGATTTGAAGTCAGTTTCCCTATGAAACTGGATGTCTAATGCCATAAGATTTCAACATAGGGAAGCTGAGCCATGAACACTGGTTTGAGAATTGGGAGAGCTCGTTTTGTGGCTCTAGTTTTCTAGCTGGTTTTGCACAATGAATGTGTGTGATTCACTAATACTGAAATCTAAATTGCCAACCTCATGTCAAGCCATTCTAAGAATTTGATATACAACATTTTACAATTTCAAATTGACATTCTTTAGTGACTACCCGCTGTAGCTGTCATAGCTTGACTAATACCAATATGGCAATGGCAGACACGCTGACAAGTGAGCTGGGTTCATGGCACAGCGATTCAGATAGGCTCAAAACACTCAATGAATCTGTGGACTATGATAGATTGAAAAATTAAATGTTGTCAAAACATATCACCAAGAATGGTATCGCAAAGAGATCTTAGCACTAGATAAACTGAACTTTAACAGTAGCAATATGAATGTTAACCCATTGTTAGAAAAAGTAGATATCTAGTAGAATGTAGCAATTATTTGTGGTGGAAATGACATAAAACTCACAGAAATGTAGGAGTGCAGGAACTGACAATAGGGAAACTGGGTGACAGGGAACATTTCTGACTTGTACTGAGACCATGTGGATGTGACAAATTTCTAGGTCTAAGCAGAACTTCAGTTAAAATAATTCTGATATTGTTGTGTTGGAAGCATCTTTTATTGATCCAGTAATGATGAATTTAGATATCTGAGTTATGTACCTAGGAATGATTCTGCAATGTAGAATAAGCAAAGATAAAGATGAGCTTTTCATGAGTATAATATTTTATAGTCCTTTAAGAATATCAGTATTTAAACATTTCTGATATCATAATCCACAATCAAGAAAGAAGTAATTTGATGGAGACTTCAGGGAGGCTGAGAACACAGTCACAGTGCAAGCTATTTAAGTAAAATCACAGTCCCTTAGGGCTTGTCATATGACAGCCACCTCTGATGTCTTGTCGATCCTAATATTTCTAATTGTCTATCACTGAGATTTTTAACTGTGTCCAGAAAGTCCATCACTAGTACACCATGGGAATTGCTCTCACTAGTTGCAGGAGCCTACAGCAAATTGAAAAATCACCAGGTTTAGAACTGGGAGAGCCAGGTTTGTCTGTGGATTTCTGTCTGCTTGGCTTTCACATGTATTCAGTTTCACTATCAGGACAGTTGGTTCAGGGACAACCCTGGGAAAGTTTTGAATACAGAGCCAGATAACTGTGAGTGTGATGAGCTGACCCTGAAAAGCATAACATATCTAAGTGCAAATGAGCAAAGCATTTCCTTTCAAGGAAGACATTCCAGAGAATGCCAGAAACAGTATGAACATCAAGTGAAGGTGCTTCACACATAGAGTAGCCATGAATGTCTTGGTCTAGCCATTCTGTGCAGTCTCTGTCTCCCATCTACAGACTGAGAGCCTACCGACTCTGCCTTTGCTGATGTTTGGTAAAGCACCATTACCCTTGAGTATCACTTGAAATGAAGACACATCCCTGGTCTCTACAGTGCTGAAGCAAGCTGTACTTCACAGAGTAATTTTTGACACATATGTAATGTTTTGTAGTGAGATTCAAGCATTTTTTGATTCCTAGATCCAATAACTGATTTCTCTCCCTGGGTCTTTAGTTAGCCTAATGATTAGTTAATTTCAGTTTAGTCTGAATGGCCAATATCACATCAATCAAATTCATTTTAAACTCCAACTGTTGTTGGTAACTGGCATTTTTAAACAAACAGGATTAATAAATCATCAGTATGTAACTAAGGAGGAAATTCATTTGGCAGTCACAGACTGAGGGATGCCTTAGGGGCACTTGTCATCTGCACAGTATAGAGGGATGGGGGTGTAGTCATTTGAGACAACTTGGCTGAAGACCAAGGAAAATAAAATATAAATTACAGCAAAATCTAACTTTATTAATTAATAAGCACTATCATTTTATCTGCAACAAATATACAAAAAGAAAGGAAGGAAGAAAAGAAAGAAGGAAGGAAGGAGGGAGAGAGGGAGGAAAGGACAGAAAGAAGGAAGGAAGGAAGGAAGGAAGGAAGGAAGGAAGGAAGGAAGGAAGGAAGGTCCTAGCTCTGCTTTCCTATTGGACATGTAATAGTGTAATAGGCTGTAAATGTGTGACTGTAAGCCCTCATGGAGAGATAAGCAGGAACTAATAGTGGCAGGGAATTCAATGGATCTTTCTATCCCAGGTCTCAGAAGAGTGTAGAAATGTCCTTTCCAGTAATTATCACACTGACTGATTCAAGGCTGTTTGAGCCCTGCTGATCTGATTGTGTGTTAATGGCTGCATGAGGAAGATAAGGAACATACAAAGTAGAAAAAAAAGTTTCCCCTATAGCACTGTTACCTGAGGCTGGTAGCTTGCAGCTTTGCCCTGGGAGATAAACTGTACTTCTTTGAGGCATATGGCATTTTTATTACAGAGCAACCTCAAGTTTGCCCTTCTTCACGGGGGCAGCTAAGCACCACTCACCACATTTTACTGCTTTGTTGGTGGCTATTTGACATATCTAGCCATCTTTCTGTGGGCTACAAAAGGTCACATAGTGAAATAAAAGCTGACAGGAAGCTGCAGCTAATGTAAATTGTGTGTGATGTTTTTCAGGGCCAGGACATGTGACCTGCATCTAAAGGTATTTGTTTGACCAAATCAGAAGTGATTCTATGGTTCTGCTATGAAAGATCAGCCCTATTTCTCACCTTTGAATTCAATGCACTCAGCATATTCAGTATGCACTACAGAAGAGCATTCCAGGCTTTCAAAAGGCCAGCACTTTAAGAAGACAGACACAGACAGCTGTCCCAGTGGGGCTGGTGAGATGGTGACATAGATGTGGCCATATATAAGTTCTGAAGGTTCTGAAGGTGAGAGACTGGTTATACAGAAGAGCATGAAGCATTTAATGAAGAAGTGGCATTTGATTTTCACTTTGAAGTCAGAGTGGAAATGGTGATAGCAGGCTATTTCAGACTGAGTAGGCAGTGCTACAGCGCTTCAGGTATGAACAGGTACAGGAAGAGGAGCATTGATTAAGGGAAAGATTTGAGATTGTGAAATGGAAATTGTGCCACTGGTTAAGTTTTCACGTCTTCCACTTGTCTTTTACAGAGTGGGGACCTAGAGTATGCAAACTAGTTGGGTGCAGGCATAGAGAGGCACTGATTCTCTTTGCTTCCCTTTGGCCCCTGAAGGCTGCTGTTGGGCTTGAGGGAACTAACTTTGTTCCTTGTGGGCCTCAGTAGGTGCTGGTAGGCTTGAAGGTGGTGATTCTGTTCCTCCTGGATCCCCCTAGACTGCTGGTAGGTTGGAGAGAGCTGTGACTATCTCCTCAATAAGACACACTATCCACATCAGCAAAGAAACACTGAGTTTTACAATCATGGCAGACAAATGTCTGCAAGTCTTACCCGAGCCTTTCTTCAGATACCTGGATCCTAACAGGATATGTGTTATATATTACTATATATGAAATGCATTCTCACTGACCCTAGATTTGCTTTGACTCATGATCTCAGTGGTGTAGAGCACTGAGTTCTGGGGTTATGGGCCTAGATATGGCACAAATTTTAATATTTTCAATATAATTATTAACTCCCTATATTCTAAAATTCAAATTACTACTCTGTGTATTTGGTTACCAACTTGAGTAGACTTGAACACTCACAATTGAAAATATCAACAACTTTTAAATATCTAACATTGTTGGAAAGAGCCTCTGAAAAGAAATACTAATTGAGGCCCAAAGGCAGTCTTCTGTCCCTGTATCTACCACTGTCTTTCAAGATTTCTCTGTCCAGTGTTTAAAATCAGGCATAGGCCATGCTAGAAACAATTCTCTGTCCCTAACTCTGAGTTAAAGGCTGAGCAAGAAAAGCAAGTTACTCTTTATTTTAGTTCTGTACATGCCATCAAACAGCTGAGTTTTTTCTAAGAACACATTTGTACAGAGTTAGCTAAATCATTCTGCTTGACTCTATGTTATTAAACTTTTAATGCAGTTGTTCTCAGCCTATGGGTTGCAACCCCTCTGGAAACTAAACAACCCTTTTGCAGGGGTTGCATATCGGAATTTTACTTTATGATTCATAGAAGTAGCAATATTACATTTATGAAATAGAAACAAAAATAATTTCATGGTTGAGGCCACAACACCATGGTGGTGTGTATTAAAGAATTGCAGCATTAGAAAGGTTGAGGACCACTGTTTTAATGTCTTGTCCAAATGTTGGAGAGGTAAGCAGCCAGCTCCGTTTAAAGCAGGACTTTAAACAGTCAGGGCTGTTAAAGTTCTCATTTTCAAATCTGGCCTGACCATATCTCTTTTTAGTGAACATTACAACTAAATCATTAGGAGACAAATGGACGTTATTAAATTCTTAGAGCAGTACAGGGGAATGCCTTCAACTACCTCTCCCTGTAGGCCATTTTCTCCATAACAACTCATTTTGTCAGGAGTTTCTACGTTACACCCAATCTGATCCTTTCAGTTTAGTGCTCTAGTGCTGGAGTTTCACTCCCCCTGTATCTTGTTGAGACTGAAGAACAGCTTGTGAGCAATCTCTTGATAATAGCTTTCCATATGCCTAAAACCGCCTTTTCTTTCCAAAGTAATTAATCCCTCTCAGTTTTTACACCTTGCTGTATTTCCCCAGCCACTACACAGCTCCAGTTCCCCATGGATCATACTGAAGCACTTTCCATTTTTCTCAGAAATACCTTTTGTGGAATTGACCATCACGAAATAGAGTCTGTCACAGCTACTTTATAAGTTCTGAGCTTGATATTGTGCAGTTCCATTTTAAAAGCAATTTTTAGGACTGGGCTAGTATATACCAATCTGCCCTGCCACAGAAGCCTGTAGAGAAACCAGGTGAGTTTTTTTTTATTTATTTTATTTTATTTTTTTGCTATATTTAGATTTAACTAGCATGTGCTTTGGAAAAATTTTTCAGTTGGTAGGAATCTAAACTTTTCTTTTCCTTTTAAAAAATTTAAAAAATTTTTATTTTATTTTTAGTTTTTGATATTTACTTTATGTACATTTCAAATGTTTTCCCCTTTGGAAACTCCCTATTCTGTTCCCCTTCCCCTGCCTCTATGACTGTGCTCCCCCCCCACTCCCATCTTCCCTCCCTAGCATTCCCCTACACTGGAGCATCTAACACCCTCAGGCACAAGGGCCTCTCCTCCCCCTGATGGCCAACAAGGCCCTCCTCTGCCACATATATGGCCAGAACCATGGGTCTCTCCATGTGTATTCTTTGGTTGGTGGTCCAGTCTCTGGGAGCTCCAGGGGGGTCAGGTCAGTTGACACTGCTGTTCCCTCCACAGGGCTGCAAATTCCCTCAGTTCCTTCAGTCCCTTCTCCAACTTCTCCATCCGGTACCCTGCGTTCAGTCCAATGGTTGACTGCGAGCATCCATCTCTGTATTTGTCAGGCTCTGCCTGAGCCTCTCTGGAGACAGCTTATCATGCTTCCAGCCGCAAGCACTTCCCAGCATCCACAAGAAGTCTGGGTTTGGTGGCTATATATGGTATGTATCCCCAGGTGGGGCAGTCTCTGGATGGCCTTTCCTTGAGTCTCTGCTCCACACTTTGTCTCAATATTTCCCCCTGTGAGTATTTGTTCACCCTTTGGTCTTCCTTCTTCTTAGGCTTCATATGGTCTGTGAATTGAATCTTGGGTATTCTGAACTTCAAATCAAGTAAGTAAACTTTGGTGACATTAATGATGGTAATTTCATATGCTGTGTACATTTGTTTTCCTCTAATTTCCTTTAAGAACACAGAAAATTATAGACATGTATTTTAAAATTATTTGTATGCTATACCTCATTAATCACATACTGTACAAAAACAGAACTTCTTGAAGGACAGACTACTAACATGTGAAGATGCTTTTGAAGAAGAGTCAACCACAGTCTGTGAGCAAGGGGATGAATGCTTACAGGCTTACGTAGGTGGTTTACCAACCACACAGTTCAGAGTTCAGCCCATCGGATGTTCATGCCATCCTCATGAGTCAGGAAAAGTTCCAGTGAATAAAATATGCCATTGGTTAGTCTCAGTTTTAACCAAAGGAAAATAATGTTCCTAGCAATAAAGGTTGACCATGGTGGGGTTACCTTGGTCAAGGTGTATAATAGGCCCGCACATCATGCATGCTGCTAGAGTCAAGACGATGTAATATCAGAGTCACATGAACAGATGAGGACAGAATGGTATCTCCTTGGGAACAGGATTGAGCACATGATGGAATTTAGTGAAATAGCTAGTGTGTGGTTGGCACTAAAACTTCAGTCCTGCATTTAGTTCTTGAATCCTTTCTGGGTTCGTATTCTACTTGTGTATATAAGAAGAAATAGCCAGATTTGAGATCTTGGATTTTATCTCCTGTTTATTAATGGGTTACCAACTTTCTTTGAGGCATGAACTACATGTAGATGATGTTTGATTCAGTTTGCCACAGGATGAAAATAATGATTTCTGGTAGAAAATCCAGACTGCCCCAATATCATCTAGAAACGCTGAAAACAGTTAATGATAGTAGTTCATATTTATGGTCTTCTGTTGTTTAACTCACAATGCATCACTGCAACAAGTCTCTGCCTGCCCTGCCCCTTGTCTCCATCTCTCTCTTTCCTCTTATCCTTTGTGTATAATAAATGTTTCTTGTAGTTACACCCAACCTTCTCACATAGAATAAAACACGAACACAATTCACCTTGGAATGTTTGAATGCACAAGTTGAGTATAAAGATCCGCTGTGTAGCACTGAACCTGTAAGTAACAACCATGATGTTCAACTCTCACACATTTGTTATCAGACTGGATCTCAAGCTAAACACTCTCATCTAATCAAAAAGACATAGAGCAGCAGTAAATCTAAAACAACGTGAAAATGAATGAAGGGAGATAAGAATAGGTGCAAAATGATGAAGACCAGAGAAAGATTCTACATCTGTAAAAACATAGATGCTCAGAGAGCCATAGATGGGAGTACAGAATACACACACAGACGTACATTATAGGGTATTATGTTAAGATATCATTTATTAATAAGTAGTTGGCATAAGTGTATTATAGGTAAATTCTGCCACCAGTAATGTCCTGAGTACTGCCCACCTTGTGGATACTGGAGGAGGTACGAATGATGAGCAAATGAGGAATACAGTTCCAAGCCCTGACCTCATGAGACTTCTGTCCTCGACATGGACACTGAGCTGACTCCTGTCTGTTTTCCTGCCTACAATTATCTTTCCTCTGAACTTTCTCTGATGACTACATCCTCTACCTTGCAAACTAACTTACTAGGGGATTTCTAGTTGACTTCATGGAAACCAGCAGAGGAGATAAGAAATGATCAGAAATAGAAATCAATACCCCAGTTCTGCAGGATTTCTTTTTTTTTTTTTTCCTTTAAAATTTTTTATTTATGTGGATGTCTTGCCTGCATATATATCTGTGTACCATATGTATAAAGAAGTAAGAAGAAGACACTGGATCAATTGAAACTGGAGTTACAGAGAGTTGCTAGTTCCATGTGGGTGCTCAGATCTGAATGCAGATTTTCTTTTTTTTTTTTTTTT
>CM052706.1:102684351-102711364 GCA_028551405.1 Uromys caudimaculatus | reverse complement strand
GTGGCCCAAGCTGAGGTTTCCGGCCGTCGCCGGAAGCTGCTGGCGGTCAGTCTCTGTGGCCTGGTGAGCTGTGGGGCGCGTCCTTGGCCCTCTGCTGAGTCCTGCAATCTCCGGCGAGGGATCTTTGTCCCGGCGCTGATTAGCTGTGGGGCCCTGTGGCCCAAGCTGAGGTTTCCGGCCGTCGCAGGAAGCTGCTGGCCGTCAGTCTCTGGTGAGCTGTGGGGCGCGTCCCTGGCCCTCCGCTGGGTCCTGCGATCTCCGGCGAGGGATCTTTGTCCCGGCGCTGATCAGCTGTGGGGCCCTGTGGCCCAAGCTGAGGTCTCCGGCCGTAGCAGGAAGCTGCTGGCGGTCCTCTGCAGGATTTCTTTCATCCATATTCTTGTCCTGGCTAGAGTGACTGGCTCTGCTCTGTCTACCCTCTGATTGTCTCCCATCTCCAGCTCTTTCTGCTTCTTATGTCATGAGCGGTCTCTTCTCTTGCAGGCAATAATGGGTTCCCACTGCTGCTGATCTATGGAAGCCCTTTTGCTGCCCCCTTTTGCTTCCACTTATAACATTAACAGATCATCACTCCTGAGTTCTTTTAAACCATCTAAGTTGTAATTTGCTTTCCTCTAGGTTCCTTACTGATCAATGCTCATAGCTAAGCATCAACACACCAGTATAAATAATTCAAAGTTCCATTAGGGATACTATAGGAGAAAATGCATATAGTGTTTGAACACAGAAATGTAAGTGTAAGTTATAGACAATAGTTCAACATGGTCTCTTTAAGGGAACAATGGATGGTGGATGATGTGGAAGTAACAAGGAATGTATCTGGTCTTGGAAAGAACAAATCCAAAGGCCATGAGACCATGAGACAAAATGGAGTTGTGTGAACACCATTCTGAAAACCAGACAAGGACAGTCCATGAGGGACACCTGGTGACAGCACACTAGGCATATGCAGTGAGAGGCAGATTCTGCCCTGTGTTAGGTACTGACTGGCACTGTAACAGATAGTGTCACTCTAGAGAAAAGGCCCACTGGGGCCCTGAGCATCAGAAAGGGGCTCAGCAGCTTGTATGAGCTGTGAGGAAGTGCTCTGACAGTCAGTTGAAACCATAGTGATCATGTGGGAGTGGCCACCTGCTTCTTGTGAAGCTAGGGAGGGCTTCACACAGGTTAAATGTTTCCTTCAGTCATTTTCTTTCTATGTGGTGGAGGTGACTTTTAAGTACTGACTTATGTCCTTAGACTGTTTTCCCCTTCCATCACCGCAATTCATAGAAAGAGTATCGTGTGTGTGTGTGTGTGTGTGTGTGTGTGTGTGTGTGTGTGTGAGAGAGAGAGAGAGAGAGAGAGAGAGAGAGAGAGAGAGAGAGACAAAGCTGCCCTACTGAAGCAGTATGTATTTTTTGAGTAGAAACAAGAAAACCACTGGGATGCTGGAGAAAATAAAGATTCGACAATAGAAATGACTTGAACTGTTGGGTGCCACCCAGAAGGATAGACTCTAAGCACCGATTCGCTAAGCATATTCTAAGCCTCCTCAATCAAACACATATCACTTATTAAATAACCTGCCTCAGGAGAGACTCTATGTTGTTTTTTCTCTATGAATCAAGTTTTCTCATCTCTTTTACAATATGACCCCTTTCTGGTTTTGGCGTTAGTACAGTTTTTGGCATTTAAGAATTATTTAACTGCAGGATCTACAAAAGCCTTTGAAATCCCATTGGAATATATTATTTTCCCATTTATCAAGATTAAGAGTCTGACTTTGGCTGCTCCCAGGCAAATGGCAGGAGCACCAGAGTTTAAAGGTATTATCCAGTCTCGTGCACTGAACTAATGTCTCTGACTTTGAAAGAGTTTCTTGGGCATCTGACCAGATAGCCCCAACACATGCATTTTTATTTCTTAAATTCTACATTTCTTTATGGAATAATTTTCTTAACCATTGGATTACATAGACTTTCATTGTGCTTTCTATCTACCATGATCTCAAATGGGAGTAGAAGTGCACAGACATGTTATCACAATCTGTCTTAAAATTACAGCATGTGGTGCTGATGATGTTTCTCCACAAACCTCTAGCTGAATCTCTAATATTTACTAATATTTTCTCCCTCCATGTGCTGATCCTACTGTTATTCAGAAACCCACACGTTCCTGAAACATGTTTTATCTCCATATAATACTGTGAGTGTTAGTTTAGCACCACTGAAGTTAAATGATTAGTAACTGGATAGAGATGCATTTATACAAATTATAATTATAGATCTTGAAAGGACCCTGAGGCCTCCTCATTCTAAAAATAACAACACTGTGTTTGAAAGAAGTCCTAACACTATAATCAAACACCATCAGAACTCCACTCCTACTACAGAGGCCAAGACCCACACTGTAGCCGTCATTAAGAAGCAACACACAGCACAGAGTTTAAACATTCAGAAACAGTGTCAAGCCAGCATGACAATGTGTTCTCAATCAGCTTTCATTTGGAGAGTGTGGACTGTACACCTTAGAGCTCTGTTCTCAGGCTGTTCTTTCAGGAGACAGTGAAATACTCAGTTGGATCCCTGTGAGCACTCTTGTAGTAGAAGTCTCGGAGTATGCGCACACATGTGTGCACGTGTTTGTATGAGTATATATGCATGTGCATGTGCATGTAGGGGTCAGAAGACAAACTCGCGTGACTTCTCAAACATGATCTGCTTTTTAACCAGACAGCCTCTAATTGTTCTGGAGTTTGCCAAGTAGCCCAGGCAGACTGGCTATAGCAACCCAAGGGACCCACCTGCCCGTATCCAGGACACTCCATGACAAGACCAGGCAACATGCCTGATACCATTACATGGATTCTGATGACCACACTCTCCTTCTTACTCTTGAATGACAAGCACCTCACTAATGGAGGCATTCCTCTTAGCACCTTCAAATTCTTGTTTTTCTTTGTCGCTCTAGGATTGCCCGTGAGTCCTGTACATACTAGGCAAGCATTCTACCATTGTGCTGTGTCTTTTATATAGTCTAACAAGCCCTTATAGTCTTCACACTCTCAATTGCCACTTCCTGCATGTGAGTAGAGATGTTACTTTGTCCTTTTCTTCTCCTTACCTTCATGTGACTGCCGAAGGATTTTCAGGATCAGTAGCTAGAGTGATATAAAGCTCTCCTGCATTAAGGTAAGCTTCCTTTATGTTAAAACAACAAATTCCCAAGCAGCACTGTGCATAGAAGTGACTTAGCAGCTCAAGAGGCCTGGCTACTTGAAAATTCCCAGCCTCCCTTCTTCTAAGAGCAGCGGGAGTTCTAGGAAAGTGAAGCCTAGCAAAATAAGTGATCCAAACATCTGAGTCATGTTTTAATAAATGATTGTGTCTAATTATAGACTAATATGTACTTACTTGCCAAGTGCAAAGCATTCCATCTTCACAGTTGTTCCCTTAGCAGCTGTGACCGTGAAAGGAAAATGGACCTCAATTTTTGGCTCATATTCTCCCATCACACCTGGGAAATAAAGAATAGGCGTCTTTAAGCGTAAAATGAATGCTATGCTTTCTTTCCAGTGTTGGAGATATTACATGGAAAATCACTCTGGTTTGGTAGTTAATATGTGCTAGATGACTGGAGAATTTTTGATATGTTCAAATAAAGAACACACTTAGGGTCACTCATCATGGTGAAATCCCAGTCTTCCCATAAGAATGAGATGGACTACCTGCTCCTAAGTAGATTTTATTTTTCAAATCATTAATCAGTATGAAGAGTTTAGACACTTATTTATAAATATTATTTATTTAATGATGTGTATGTATATATATATATATATGCCTATGCATATGAGTATGTATATGTAACTCTTCCTATATGGGTATGTTTATGTATGTGTGCCTATAGGTGCATGTGAGGGGGTGCTCACGGAGGCCAGAAGAGGATATTGGATTCCCTAAAGTAAGAGTTACAAGGTGCTATGAGCTGCCCAACACAGGTGCCAACAAATACAACTTGTCTTCTCTGTCTAAGGGCATCAATTACTCTTAACCACTGAGCCCCAGTTGCTATTTATACAGTGGATAAATACAAATATTTCTCATGATAAATAATTGTTTTTTAATGATAATATGTTAAAAAATTATTTTGGCATGTATATTAATGTTTATTTAATAATGCATGTATGTTCTTGTTTTTAATTAAAATTTATTTTTATTTATGTATAATAAATATACCAGTATGCATATGCAATAAGTATGCAAGTATGTGTATGCATGTGCCCAAAGAGGCCAGAAGTGGATGTTGGATCCCCTAGAGCTGGAGTTTCAGGCAGTCATGACTTGCCCAACATAGGTAAGGAGAACTGAACTCAGGTCCTTTGGAAGAACGGCCGGCATCCTTAGCCACGAAAGCATCTCTCCTACTCTATTAACTTGCAGTTTTAACTGTCTATCATATGGAAAGCATTTTCTAAGAATTCTGGGAGCTATAAAGATTAATTAGTCATGTAATTTACTCTCAAGCATTCAATAAAGTTATTCTTAAAGAGAAAGCTGCTGTAACTGTTGTAAAATCAAGTAAATGTGAAAAGCTATACATCAAAGTGACAGGAAGTGACAAGTTCCAGGAATGAGCTATATCCTAAACATTATGTGCACTGAAGTATTTCAGAAAGTGGGAAAAGTGGAGGAAGCTTAAATCCATTTGGGAACTGAGATGGAGAAATATGTTTTCCTGGTGTGTTAGTGAGTGGAGGAAAGTAATGGACAGCTCTGCAAATATAGACAAGAAGCCAGGAACAGAGTCCATTGATCCTCTGAGAAGGTACTCAGCCTCACTATGACTAAGTTGGAGACCCTGGGGCTCGAACTAGGTGATAGATGCTGAGTCTGATGAACATACTGAACTTTGAGCAGAGCCAGTCCTGTCAACCACACCATCTCCATATTTTTAGAAATAACAAAGACCCAAATTTTAATAATAATTGAAGGTAAAGGAAGGACAAGTAAACATGCAAAGCAGAGAAAGAAACAAACCGAGAGACCCTTAACACACAATGCAGTATAAGGAAGGTCAGACCATCAAGAACAACAGTGTTTCCAGGTTGGTTGTATGAAAAGAAAGTAAGACAAAGCTAAAAGCCTAAAGCTTTCAAAATGACTTGCATACATTTGGCCCTGGGACTGGCATCACACTGCATGCATGAACATTGAGAAGTTTGCAAGCATTAACTGTGAAACATAGGACACACAGAAAAAGTACACAGTTCACATAATAAATGAATACAGGAGTAGATCCTACTGGTTACAAGCACCAAGTGTGAGCATTTAGAGGTAGCAGTGGACAGCATAAGATTGCTTGATTTTTCTCAACTAAAGGTCAGTGCTGTGGCCTGGTGGATTCTGGGGCTGCTGGCATCAGTTGGCCTTGAACTTTGTGTGTTTAAAGGTGTTTGTGTCTATGCATGTGTACACTCATAGGCTTTTGTGTGTATGAGTCTGCATGCATTTTTTTGTATTTGTGTAAAATGAGGGGGAAGAGGGAGAGACCAGGACAGTTTTAACATGACATAAGATAAGGAGATAGAGCACACAGGGGAGTTATCCCAGGAAAGGTAAATTTTTTTGTTTGTTGTGATGAGACAAAACTCAAAGGGAAAATGTGTACAAGTTTAGCAAGTAAGTATTGAAGACTTTAAGATTATTCTTTCATCTTTGTATTAAAGTTTGCAAATCAATACAAACTTTACAGCCAAGAAATCATTGATGCCACTGTCTTCACAGAGTCTGCTGACAGTCAGCCCATGCCTTCCCAGAGCCAAGTGACCTCGCCATTTACTCTTCTAATCTCCTAAGCTGAGGAATTGTGGAGTGCGCATCGATCCTGAGGGTGCGATTGTGAGCGTGCGAGTGGAGTGCTCACACAGTGGTGTCACTTAGCACAGGTGTTTGAGCTCCCCCACACGCACCTGCCTCTCTCCCTCAGTAGTGCTCTCTTACACTGCTTTTCTGAACGTCTTTCTTTCTCTCATTTCCAAAATTTCTTTCTTTTATGTCCTCCTCAGACTCGTCTATCCATTCCAGTGGGAACTGGTGTAAAGTCAACTGAACGTATCCAGTGACGTAAAGTTATCTTCAGTGCCTTGTTTGTAAGTGTGGTGTCGGGAATCATAGGCATCCCGCTTTCTACCTTTGCTCGAATGGCATCATTGTCAAAGTTAGTATCTTAAAATAGATTCTTCAGTTTCCTTTTCCTTCCTATTAATTTGATTATTCTTTTGTATCTCATTTATCCTGATGCGGATTTAATCTAAAGCTTTTAGTTGTATAACTCCCTTTGAGTTCTGGGAGTTCTTAAGTGTCATAAAATATTGTAGAAAAGTGGTAGAAATCAATCTCAAATCAAAAATATTTCACTGTAGTTACTTCTGGAAAATTCTATAAAGAAATCTTAAAAGAAAAGTAACTGAATTGCCAGGAATTTATTTTGTTTTTTTTTTCTTAGAATAAGAAATAAATATTCCCCCTTTGACACAATTTTATATTAATACAGCATACTTATTTTACTAAAACAGCTAAGATAAAATATTAAAATAAATATATTAAAACAAAATGGAAAAAGGGTGAATAGGAGGCTTTAAATTAGAATATCTGGTCTGAGCTGAATGGTAAGAAAAAGTGCTGGTTCTCTTTAGTTCTATTCTGAGAGCAATCATACTGGGCACACAAGAAAGCACATCATTTATGACGTCTTCTTTACAGTTGATTAAATTCAGCAATTAAGTTCTACTTTACATTTCACATGAAAATCTCACATAGCCTTCACTCTGTTGTAGAGTTGTGGTTTCCATGCCTCAATTCATGTGTAGTTTAAATACTAAACCTTTATGTTGAACAGGATTTGATGCAGAAAGCAAAGTGACAGCGTATTGAAGATGGAAACCTGTGGACTGCTTTCTTCAGCAAGGTGCCTTTTGACTTTCTGATCACCTCTGGGATTGGCTGACTACTGCCTAGGAGCCCTGCTGTACCGCTCATGCCTTTGCCCACACACCTGTCTCTCCTGACTCACTTGACAGCCCTACTTTAGAATTACATGCCATTAACACAACCTCAAATTGCCCCAGTTCCTAATAAATGGATGCCCTCCAGCTGAGAGTCCATTACTCTCCTTCAGAGTCTTTATGGTTGTTGATTTCCTTCTTTATTGTGATTGCTTCTGGAAAGCCAGGGCACATTTCCCTAAGTTGATGGCAGTTCAGACCATATTACTGGACAGAAAGCTGATGGCATCAGAAAAATCTGCACAACTTATTAAAATTTTAGAATGCAGGGTCCAACTCTAACCAGTGAAGAAGAACTTTAAGGGTTGGTGAGAGATTTCTCTGGGTACTTTGACGCACATCATAGGACTAGAGTGTAGAAGACTAACATTCATGGATGAGTCCCACATGCATGGCAAACATCAATGACTTACCCTAGTACTAAGGCTGTACAGAGTTGTGTTACTACCAGAGCTGGGCTTTTTGTGATTTGCTAGGGACTTGTTTCTAGTTGGTTATTCTATGCAATAGCAGTGTTCTATATTTTAGTAGACTCTTCTGGCATTCACAGTAATACTCATTTCTAGAATACTGGAGTCATGTCTACTAAACTTTGGCTGAGATGTAAAGATTTGGCAAAATTTTTCTTATGTGTATATTTGCAGTTTTGTTTACAACATATTTGTGACCGTATTCAGTATGTTTTTGTTTTTCAAGAATAACAGATATTTTCTCAGGATTTCTTATGGGAACCAACAGCCCTATGTATCTAATAGAATGAGTTGGAGTTTGGCACCATATTTCCATACAGTTTCTGCCTTCTGGTTAGGGGTATAACTTACTATGGCCACCTGAATCAAGTGTGGTCAATCTGATTAGCCTATTGTCTTATTCATTATGTAGACTAATTGCAGGAAGGGCAGCTGTGGTTAAGATTTTTCTAAATAGAGAGAGAATAGAATCTAAGTTTTTGGTCTTTTTGGTACCTGATATTCATTGAACCTTCACTCCATGGAAGAAAGTAATCTGCTATTGAAGCAAATTAACACAATCTAGATGGAACTAATTAAATGTGTGGGCAGAGAGAGACAGAAGTGATTATTCGTAGCATGTCCCATACTTCTATTCAAGGTCTAGTTGCTTGTTCTCTCCACCAGCCAAGGTGAAAAGGAAAGCTTTAGTGGTGCCAGTTTTGGCTTTTCATTGCACCAACAGGAACTGGCCAATGTGTTACATGTAAGACAAGTGACAGCGACCCAATCCGAGATTCCATTTCATCTTGGTAAGTTCTGCAGTAACCACACTTAAGACAGTATCCTAGATAAAGTGCAAGAGTGGGTGATAAGAACCTGTTAAAGCAAGATCATAGGTTTACTCTATTTTAGAGCATCTTACATTTTAGTAGAGAGTTTAAGTTCTATGCAATAGAAAGCTCAAGCTGTACAAACACTTTTATAGATGAGGAAGTGGGTAGCTAGAGAAGCTTAGGTGGACTGCAATGGGATGTGAGAGAAAGGAGAGCTGCTGAACTCATAAAGAGGAAGAATATTATCTTGGAATTGTAAGATATGGGGGGTGGACTTTTAATGATAATTTTGTAGAAAATATAATTTTAATAAAGTCGTAGAAGTTAGACTGTCTCTGTAACTTGTAGTGGGCATTTAATTTTATTACAAAGACTATGCAGGTGCTGTGAGAAAAAGTTAAAAAAATAAGTTGGTATTAAAGGATGAATAATATTTAGTAGTATACTTTTTCATTTTTCTACAATGATACTAGTAATGGCTCTATAAATTTATGTGAGTACTTTTAGAAATATTGTTTCAATAACCAATAGTCATTGATTTCATTTAGTGTGAAGAATTTGTCATGGTTAGCTTTAATTGTAATTTGACATCACCAGAATCATCTAGGAAGAGACTCTCATTAGATGATAGCATATATTTGGTTGGCCTATGGAAATCATCATAATAAAGTTAATTTATGCAGAAAATCACAGTTCACTGTAAGTGGCACCATTTTCTAGGCAGGGGTCCTGAATTATATAAGAGTAGAGAAATTAAATTGAGCACAAACAAGCAAGTGAGCATGCATTCAGTAATCTCACATGCACTTGACTGTTGCTGTGATGTCAAGTGCATGAGATGTGAGCAGCTGTCTCAAGATCCTGCTTCTCTGACGTCCCCACAGTGATACACTATCATCCAGAATTGTACACTGGAATAAGCTCTCTCCCCTGAGTTGTACATTATCACAGCAACAGAAAAAAGCAGACAGTCATGGCATTAACACACTTATTTACTGTTATCAGTGGTCTCATGCTGATAAATTGAACACATAATAATAGTAATTAAAACATAAAGAAGACAAGCATCAGAGTAAAGCCCTGTGAACTGGATTATAGTTTTCACATTAAAATGAGTTGAAAATATTTAAGAAAATATCTGTGTAATCTGTAAGAAATGTATGGGACAGCAGACTTCCCTACCTTATGTTATTTATCATACTTGGGATTCAGTACAGGTTTCAGTTATAGTGAGTTTTGTTATTACTGTGAGGAGACTGAAGAGAGATACAGTCTTTGAGTTATCTCAGCCCTTCATGGTGTACTGCATCTAAGCACAGCTCAACAGGAGATAGATAGCATAAATCACAATCGCACAAATGAAAGAGAAGAAAATGAATTACGAAGCGGGCGCATTGCCTCTGCACACATGTGCTGTATGTGACTCTGCCCACGCGGACTCCTCACCTCATCACATGCTCCATGTCATAGCATGTTAAACAGTAGAACATATTATCACCCACAATCCTATCATGGCTGAGACAGCAAGGTGAGCACAAAGCTGAGCAGCGTCCCCATTTTCTCATATATGTTGTGATGATAATGTTCCCGTGAGTTTACAAATATAGCATTATGTTTAGAAATATATATTATACAGACATAGGTATTTTGTTGTTTATTGTTTTCTAGAGAATTTAGAAGCCACAATATGAGGAAGTTTTAATCATTTAGAAAAGTCTTCAGAACCACCTTCTTTTATGTATCCTAATGAACCGCATATAGATAACAACACTAAAACTTGGGAAGTAACCAGTGTGGTGCTTTTTCTTTTCAAAGGTGTGTATACCTGCGTATACTTGTTGGCTGTTCATCATTGCCATGTTTATAGAAGGAGGCAAGGATTTTCAGACAAGTGGAAATAATAGCATGATTTATCAACAAATGTATGCACCATTAAACGTACCAATTATATGGAAAAAAAAACTACCATGTTTTTAATCATTGAGAGAACGTATCTCTATAACTATTATATATGGTTTGAAAATCAGAAAAAAAACACTGATTTATTTTTCCTTTCAAGTATCAAAATCAATTGACTTCTATATTGTAACTATTTTCCTCTGGTTACTGAATTTTAAAAATTATTTTCTATTTTTCCTACCACTTGGATTCAGAAAAATATAAACATCTCTCTCCATCACCTGAAACTTATTTCATATATATCAGTAACTCATAGTTATTTATAAATATAAAACCTAAATAAAGAAATTTTGTATTTTCCCTGAGCATATATATTGCCCATTCCTATAAATTAATATAACAAATAAATAGAAAGTTTTAAATGTCACCATAGAGCTACTGAGGTGGATCAGCAGGTAAAACACTTCCCATGCAACCCTGGATATCGACTTCTGATTCCACAGATACCATGTACAAGAGATAGGAGAGAATGAAGTCCACAAGTCTGTCCTTCCTTCACACACGTACATTGGAATACACACAGACAATTCAAAACCTAGTAACTCTTGTGAAATGAATAAATAAACTGAGAGGAACAGACAGCATTAGGATGAACACAATCTCTGAATGAGAAATTAATTGAGCAGCTTTCCTCAGAAGGAGCTGAGCAGAGTCTCCATTTTCATATACTGTACATACAAATACATTAATTTCCCCATAAATATATTAATGTAACAAAACATAACTATTTCACAAATGTGTCATTGAAAACACTTTTAGGTGGTTTTGTATGTTAAGGCTTTGTGGAGTCTGTGTGTATCTTCATGCCTTCCTGTCTATATTAGAATATTTTCAATCTTTAAAATAGAGAAAATTTGGTAGCTGGAGGAACATTTGATTTAAATAAGGTTCCACCAGGATTTGCATAAGTATACCTTTACCACAATGGATTAGGTATTAATGAGGAGCCTTGTTTTGCTTACAAAGGCCCTTTCTTGGAAGCTAACCCTGACTAGGAATAATCCTGACTAGAGTAGCTTTTATAAGACAAAGCAAATTTAATCAGAAAGATGTTGAAATTCCAAATAACATATCAATGTTCAATTCATTAAATACACTTCAAGAATCTTTAAATATTCAGCAAGGGAATCCCAACATAGTTAGAGTTGGTTCTTCTCTACTATGAATTAACTAGAGACTATGGTTTTTTTTTTTTTTCCTTAGAACTTTTATGTCTCCTGGAATATGTTCTGATTATAGAGAGATGGGAAAATTTCATATGCCTATGATGAACTTATTGAATATAATATAAAAGTTAATCACATGCTGCCATATCTATACCACTTGATGAAGAATGAACAGCACAATGATAGAAAGAGAAATGTGGGTGAGTCCAGGCCAGCCTAAGTCATAAGGAAACAGTGTATGCAGACTCAGGACCAACAAGGCAAGAGTGCTGGGCAAGACATCCAGCCAGAAGAAAAACTATAGATTTACAGCTGCACTGCACAGCTGCACAAGAACTAGCAGAGACAATAGAAACATCTGTGGTGGTGACTCCTGGAACTACATGGACTCAGCTGCCTTCCACCACAGACCTAATGTCATGGCATGTTCCAGACTCTGTCTGTGGCTTCTAAAATAAGACTCTTGAGCATCTATCCTTGGTCAGTACATAGAACTCTTTACAGTCATTTTATTTCTTTCTATTTCTGAATTTTTAAATCTTTCAATAAATCATTCCTTCCAGAAAATGTTCTTATGCAGAGCTATCTTCAAACCCACCCAGCAACCTGCATTGCTGCTTCTGCCAGAGTGGTTGACCAGCTGCTTGGTGTACAGCATTAGGAGGGGACATGCCAAATAACATGCTTGTAACTATTGTTGACAGTTCATTTTACTCCCTTCTGCATGGATTGTTTTCTCAAGGCAGGCTGTTGAGAATATTAACTTTACTGCTGTTAATACTCACATAGAAGATCTTTTGCATACTACGCTCTGATTTGTTTAGGAAACATCTCACCGTGAATTTTATTCTACAAACTCTACTGGTTTGGTGAGTATACTTAGACATTAGAGTGTACAAAGGGGCATTGTTCCATAGAGGATGTTATGATCACAGCCTTCTCTCAAGACTTCATGTGCACAAAAGACAATGTAATACCAAGTAACTGAACACCTGCTAAAAACCCAAGGCTTTGTTCAGTGTATATGAGGAGATTGCTATTTCAATCTTGCAAAACATAGCACAGTAGGCAGAATTTTTCCCTACTTGAAATAAGAGAAATGATTGTTGTAAAGTTTAGGTAACTCCTTCAGCATTGCTGAGCTATTTAACGAGACATGGGACTCAAACTGACAGTTCTATTAGATGTGAAGCCACTTGCTCCCATGAGCTTAGTTGCTCTCCATGAAGAGTTCTTGTTTGCAAAGCAGAATGCATTATTTAATCTTCTGCAGTTTTGTATACAATCATGTTCTTCTTCAAATCCTACTTTATCAGAAAGTGGTTCCCAAATCACAATTCAATGCCACTTTCAGTCTTTTTTTCTAACTTGTCCACCGTTCCTTTACAATACCCACAGATGCCCAGAACAGCCTGGGCATCCGGGTGATTACACAAGCTTGGAAGGTGATCTTTCCTGCCCGCTATTCTGGTCACTTCAGATTTCCTCTTGGTCCTGCTGCAGCCCGTCTTATGGGTCCCCTCCACCCACTCCACCCTTATTCCTTCAGGGTTCTTCCCTTGTTGAAGACTCAGGTTCCCCTAACTCTTTCTCGTCACCCCCTTCAGCCTTCCCTTCTAGGCCATCTCTACTCCTCTGTAGCACTTGCTGACCTTCAGAAACGTCTTCTACCCAGGACCCTGTGGCTGTGACAAGTGGCTAGGATTCAGAACCAAATAAAGGAACTCTAACCCAACAGAAGATACAGATATATTTCTCAAATAACATTTGGAACATCTATATCTCAGCACAAAAGCACAAACATGATGAGAAAAGATGCTATGCATCCTCCCGAAGCCACAGACCTATTGCAGTGGTTCTCTACCTTACTAATTCCGTGACCCTTTAATACAGTTCCTCATGTTGTAGTGAGTTAACTTATTGCTACTTCATAACTGTATTTTCCTACTGTTATGAATCATAATATAAATATCTGATGTGAAGGATATCTAATATGCAAGCCCATGAAAAGGTTATTCAGCCTCGGAAGGGGTTGTTAGCCACAGGTTAAGAACCACTGCCCTATTGTATTAGACCTGCAAAACATTTGACTTTATGACTTGCCACCAGGACATACATAAATATGACACTAACACAATAGAAGTCTTGTTTTGGTTACAGGACGCTTCCTGGGAAGCTACCTCTTTGATCATTTTGGCTTGGTGGTGGTGCTTCACATATCTCACACTGGGTCCTATGCCCATTGCTCCACTTTCTAAGCTAATTTTACAACCCTGTGCTCCTATGTTTTGGTTACTTTCTCTATCATGAGAACTATTCCACTCAACTTTCAAAATCAGACTGAAATTGTATCTACAGCTTTGTAGACCAAATTTCATTCTCCTCTGTTTTCAGAGCAGGCAGGTTGAGCAATTATTTTATTGCCTATCTCATTGCATTTTAATGATGTTTATTTGCCTATTTTCCTGGTTACTTTGTGTTTCTTAGAGGTGAGACAATAAAATTTATTTTTCTTTCTACCTGAAATCCTTGAATATACATATATTAAGTTCTCTTTGCTTATATGTCACTCCATGTAGATCACAGTCTGTACCTTTCTGCCACTGAATACTTAATTTCATTTTTTAATTAATATTTTGGTCATTGATGATTTGTTCTGAGAAGTAGTTTCTTCACTTTGGTAGAGTTTCTACACACATCTTTCTTTTTATTCCCAAGGGCATAATGGAGTTCATGCCTTCCCTGCCTTTGTCTCAGTTGCTGGTGTGATCAGCATCTGTTCTTGGCTGCCTCCTCTTCCCAGACCATTCTATAATACGAACCCACATCAATCTTTGGAATTGTACTTTCCTCACTTATTTTCCTTTCTTGAAAAGTCAGTGACATTTCACTGCTCTGCTGGTGCAATTACTGTTCTTTATTTGGTCATTTAAAGCCTTACAGGTCTTTTGTAGAGTGAGTCCTTCAAGTTTAGTCTTCACCTGAGCATCTAAGTCCATCTGTTTTGATCAGTTTGTCTCTCCTGATTCATTTATTTCTTATATTGATATGCCAACCTATCTACACAAATACTATCAGCAAGGCTGAGACTATTAGCTTCACTTTTCTCCAGAGTATTTGCTAAAATCCATCCTACATGAATGCTCCATTCCCCAAACCATCTCAGAATCTATTACTTACATGTTTCTTCTCTATTTAACCATTGACTTCTTATTGTTTTATCATCCACATGCTGTTTCTACAATGAAACATATACTCTGTGAGAGTGTTCATTTCTGAAAATAACAATAGCCCACTATGATCATGAATTCTTTAAAGGGATTAGAGAAATTAGCATTATTTAGGACTAGAAAGATACCATGAAATTTCTAGGGTTTTTCCCCAACAGTCAGAGTCTATGCATTTGAAAATATTTGGAAGAGATTTTCAAATTGACCAATTTTGAATTCTGTATAGATATAGTTTTATGGAAAGGCATAATATTTAAAAATAGATTCACCCATTAGTCTATCATATTTCTGTTTAACTTTAACCATCAAGGATACTTACATGAGGCATTTACTCAGACAAATGAAGATACTGTCTGGATGTAAATCTAATGAATTAATCTCATTCTCCTGTGGATTTTTTTTACCTGTCTTCCATTTCACAAAGCATCTAATTTTGACTTGGCAAAATATACCAATTGGACTAAATCTATCAGTTTCTTAGTTACCCATTGTTGTACATATTGAGCAGTAATAAGCCAAAATATGGGCAAAAGAATTAGAACATAGAAAGATAATTATCAAATGAAACTATAGCAAACAAACAAACAAACAAACCAACAAACCAGTAGCAGCTAGGACCTGATATTTATTAGACTTTAAAATACATGAATTTGGGTGCCTGGGTAGCCAATGCCATCAATAAGACCCTTGTATTACAAGCATGAAAAACTGAGTTTAGGCCCAAGAACCCACATAAGATGAGTGACATGGTGTTCTCTGCATGTATCCTAGTGCCAGGAAAGAAAGCCAGGTGGATCCTTGGAGCTGGTCAGCTGGTCTAGTCTGTTTGACAGGATTCAGCACAATAATCGATTGTGTCTCAAAATAGATGGCAGAGCCTGAAGATCAACACCAAAAGCTATTCTCTGGCCACACATGCACACCTGAACACGAACACACACACACACACACACACACACACACACACACACACACACACACACACAGAGAGAGAGAGAGAGAGAGAGAGAGAGAGAGAGAGAGAAAGAGAGAGAGAGAGAGACATATTTGTTTTATGTAGAAAAAAGTGTGCCCAGTTTACTGCCAACAGAGTGAGAAAGGAATGGGGTAGGGAGTGAATCACAAAAAGGGGGATAACGAGCCAAGGAGTAATGGAGAAAAGGCTGAACGGATGTGTTTCCCCTTAGCACACGGTCCTGGTTCTGTTAGGTACCAAGATGGCTTGAGAAGAGTCTCATGTTCTGTGGGCAGGTATTATATGTATTTACTGCCAATATACATTAGCTTTGAATACTGATTTCATAAATCTAAAAAGCTTTGGGCTTCTCTATTTACTTAAGTTCTACACTGCCCTACCCCAGCTTTGCAAATCTGTTGGCTTTGTAGGCTTAAGTTGGCTTAGTAAAATCAAGGTTTAACAATGTAAGGGATTTGATAACAAAGTCAAATATAATCTAGAGAGCCTTATTTCTTTCATTTGAAAATTGTTGGTATTTGGATTTATGCATGAATTTTGAAGGTTATAAGCCACATCTTCCTTATTTGTAAATTAGCTTTTTCTAAGATTTCTAAAGTTACAGAGGTCAATTGAAATCTACAATACAATCATAAGACTTCTGTGACATTTGAGGTCATGCACCAATCATTGTGGCATAGGAAACGGTGACTTAATAATGGAAATAGCACTGACCCACCATGAGGTTTCTGTTTCATGTTAAATCCTTTGGATACCAGCTCTATTCCTCAGAACCCCATTGAAGGGCTCTGCGTATTCTCATCTTATCTCTGAGGAAATTAACTCAAGGAACTTGAAATTTTTCCTGAAGAAAGCAGGTGATTATTAAATACTCAACTCAGATTCAAGTGTCTTTCAGAGATATGAGCCTAACCTCTGATGAAATTAGCCTCAAACAAACGTGGCATGGGAGAGTTTTTGTTGCTATTATTTTCTTTGTTTGTTTGTTTTTGTTTTCATTTTGCATGTCCCACTTTTCCCTCCCCACTTTCTTCCATGGGGCCTTTGCATGTTCTTTTACCTCCTTCTGGAGTGCAGATCAATTCAGGGCAATCAACAAACTCCTTGTTTTCCTTTCTCTCCCCCTTTACACCCCAGCTTACTTGTGCAAATTTTCCAAGAGCCCAAAAGCAGTCAGATCTTGCCTGTCTGTATACAAAGCGTAGAATTTCTGGTTATATTAACTGTTTACACATTATAACATGGCTTCCTTTATCCAGACCATAATTTTCTTTCTATTTCTCCCTGCCCACAATCCGGTTGAGAGTTTGCTGGTTTGCCATTGTTAAGGTTGCTCCATGAAATAAAAGATGACAGATGCTAGGTTCTTTGTGTTTACAATTATTCTTAGTTTTACATCAATTTCAAACAGATAGAGAGAGAATCAAAATACCAACATTTAAAGAGAATGATCCAGAAGTGGGCTAAGAACCCAGTGAAGGTTTCTCTCAACCCATACAGCATACATCCTTAAATAGTGTCTCACTGGTGCATCTCCTCTGGTCATCTTTTCACTTCTACATTTCTTCCTATATCAACCTAGCTTCTTTTCTCTCAGAGAGTGTCTCAGTAAGATTTGAGACAAACTAATCACCAGCACACTAAAGTGAAAATTATTGATCTCTGATTCTCTTGAAGGAATCTCTTGTAAAAACAAAATACTCATTCACTGTATTGACGATGTACTCAGTGGACTTCAAGCAAGAGAGTTGCATTATGTTACAGGCAGGGAAAGGTTTGTAGACATCAGTACTCTCTCATTCCACTAAGATAGCCTGAGGGCCCATTTCAGAGCTTACGATTTCTAAATTATGCCTACTATTTTTTTCCTTGCTATTTTCCTTTCTTTAACACTGAGTTTCAGATTCTCTGAAAGCTTTTTGAGATTATGCCTTCATTTAACCAGAAACAAACTGAGAAGGGCCTGAGGCAGTGGCCAGTGAGGGGGAGGCAGCTCTTTATGAAACATGCGCCAGTCACTCATTTGTACAATTCACACTATAGGTTTTGGATCATCATTTTGGGGGCTGCCAAATATCTCTTCATGTCAACATTCATTATTTATTAAACCAGCGAGTGATGAAAATACTCATTAAGAATCTGTACATCCTTCATTTGCTTTTTCTTTCATAGTTAATTTTTAAGTACTAAATTTTACAAGGAAGCCTACATGTGAAGACGAAGCATGTCATGATATTAAGTAGACCTTACTAATTATAAAGGAAATTAGACTCTGTATTCTCTTGATAGATATTCTGACAGATAATTAACACACTGAGGAGCAGGCAACCTCATGTTCTCTAAAGATGAATCATGCGATTCTCAAAGATCAGGATAACCCTGATTTTCCTTATGTGGGTTACTTCTTAAACTTTGTTTATTTTACCGGTTTTATAGATTCATGTTTTCTTTTGGATAAATTTAGAAGGATAGACTTGCAGCATGTATTCCAAGGCAATTAAGAAGAAACACATACTGAGTGTCTTAGTCAGAATCTTCGGCAAGCCCATCCTGCATACCTCATGCCAGGTGGACAGGGGAGATGGCTCAGTGGGCAAAATGCTTGCTTTGAAAGAATGAGGCTCTGAGTACAGCACTCCCTGTTTATAATGCCAGTACTGTTCAGGGGTGAGGGACACATGAAGAATGTGAGACCTTGCTATGTAGTTGCTCCACCAAACAGGTTCAGTGGGTGATCACGTCTCAAAATATAAGTAAAATGGGGAGTGGTAGAGGTAAAGTTAGCCTTTAGCCTCTACGTGTTTACCTGTGAACTTCTGCATCTGTAATATACCCACACCTGCACACACCCACATACATATGAACCATCTAAAAATAATGAAAAAATGGATCTCAGGAACTAACATAGAAATGAATCTGATACCCAGGTATGATACGTCTCTCAGGAAGGGAATAGGATGGAATGGATAAAGCAGAAGACTTGGGATACAGTCTTTATCCCAAAGTTGTCACTGATTGTCATGTGTAGGCAGGCATAGCTCTGGTGCTTGTTGATAGCTAAACAGTAAATCCAATGACTAAAAGGACACTGTAGTGAGACAAGAACAGGTAAAAGGTTCTTTCCACCTTCTGGCTATTATAAATAAGGCTGCTATGAAAATAGTGGAGCATGTGTCCTTGTTATATGTTGGAGCATCTTTTGGTTATATGCCCAGGAGTGGTATAGCTGGGACCTCAGGTAGTACTATATCAAATTTTCTAAGGAACCGCCAGGCTGATTTCCAGAGTGATTGTACCAGCTTGCAATCCCACCAGCAATGGAGGAGTGTTCCTCTTTCTCCACATCCTTGCTAACATCAGCTGTCACCTGAGTTTCTGATCTTAGCCATTCTGACTGGTATGAGGTGGAATCTCAGGGTTGTTTTGATTTGCATTTCCTTGATGACTAAGGATGTTGAACATTTCTTTGGGTGCTTCTCAACCATTCATTACTCCTCAGTTGAAAAGTTTTGCTTAGCTCTGTTCCCCGTTTTTTTAATAGGGTTATTTGGTTCTCTGGAGTCTAACTTCTTGAGTTCTTTGTATATATTGGATATTAGCCCTCTATCGAATGTAGGACTGATAAAGATCTTTTCCCAATCTGTTGATTGCCATTTTGTCCTATTAACAGTGTCCTTTGCCTTACAGAAGCTTTGTAATTTTATGAGGTCCCATTTGCTGATTCTTGATCTTAGAACATAAGTCATTGGTGTTCTGTTCAGAAATTTATTCCATGTGCCCATACGTTCAAGGCTCTTCCCCACTTTCTCCTCTAGAAGTTTCAGCGTGCCTGGTTTTATGTGGAGGTCCTTGATCCACTTGGACTTGAGCTTTGTGTAAGGAGATAAGAATGGATTGATTTGCATTCTTCTACATACTGAACTCCAGTTGAACCAGCTACCTTTTCCCTACTGGATGGTTTTAGCTCCTTGTCAAATATCAAGTGATCGTAGGTGTGTGGGTTCATTTCTTGGTCTTCAGTTCTATTCCATTGATCTTAGTGACTGTCTCTGTATGAATATTATATAGTTTCTTATCACTATTGCTCTGTAATGCAGCTTGATGTCAGGGATGGTGATTCCCCCAGAAGTTCTTTTATTGTTGAGAATAAAATTCTCAATTTTTATTATATTAATCTTGCCAATCCATGAGCATGAGAGATCTTTCCATCTTCTGAGAACTTCTTGTGACTACTGTGAAGGATGTCATTTCCCTAATTTCTTTCTCAGCCTGTTTATCCTTTGAGTAGAGGAAGGCTACTGATTTGTTTGAGTTAATTTTATATCAAGCCACTTTGCTGAAGTTGTTTATCTGCTTTAGAATTTCTCTGGTGGAATTTTTAGGGTCACTTAAGTATATTATTGTATCATCTCCAAATAGTGATATTTTGATCTCTTCCTTTCCAATTTTTATTCCTTTGACCTCCTTTTGTTGTCTAATTGCTCTAGCTAGAACTTCAAGTACTATATTGAATAGATATAGGGAGAGAGAGGACAGCCTTGTCTAGTCCCTGATTTTCATGGGACTGCTTCAAGTTTCTTTCCATTTAGTTTGATTTTGGTTACTGGTTTGCTACATATTGTTTTTACTATGTTTAGGTATAATGGATACAGAAAATGTGGTACATTTCCACAATGGAGTACTACTCAGCTATTAAAAACAACGACTTAATGAAATTTTTAGGAAAATGGATGGAACTAGAAAATATCCTGAGGGAGGTAATCCAATCACAAAATAACACACATGGTATACACTCACTGATAAATGGATATTAACCCAAGAGTTTGGAATACCCCAGATACAATTCACAGACCATACTAAGCTCAAGAAGAATGAAGACCAGAGTGTGGGTGTTCCAGTCCTTCTTAGAAACGGGAACAAAATAGTCATAGGAGCAAATATGGATACAAAATGTAGAGCAGAGACTGAAGGAAAGGCCATCCAGAGACTGCCCTACCTGGGAATCTATCCTGTATACACTCACCAAATCCAGACACTATTGTAGATGCCAAGAAGTGCTTGCCTACAGGAGCCTGATGTAGCTGTCTCCTGAGAGGCTCTGCCAGAGCCTTACCTATACAGAGCTGGATGCTTGCAGTCAACCATCGGACTGAGCACAGGAAACCCAATGGAGGAGTTAGGGGAAGAACTGAAGGAGTTGAAGGGGTTTGCAACCCCATAGGAAGAACAATATCAACCAACCAGACCCCCCCAGAGCTCCCAGGGACTAAACTACCAACCAAGGAAATGGCTCCAGTCACATATGCAGCAGAGGATGGCCTTGTCAGGCACCAATGGAAGGAGAGGCCCTTGGTCCAGTGAGGGCTCAATGGATGCCCCAATGTAGGAGAATTTGAGGGTAGGGAGGCAGGAGTGGGGAAGTGGGTGGGGGAACACCCTTATAGAAGCAGGGGAGGGGGATGGGATAGGGGGTTTCTGCGGTTGGGGAAAACCAGGAAAGGGGATAACATTTGAAATGTAAATAAAAAAATATCCAATTTTTTTTTTAAAAAAAAGAACAGATAAAAGAACCCTCTGCCCACTATACTTACAGACTATAAAAATTACATGTTTTGTGTGTTTGTGTGTATGTGTGTATTTGTGTGTGATATTTGTATGTATGTTTTCTTGAGTGTGTGCATTTGTATATTTATGTGAGTGCATATTTGTGTGTTACATATTTGTATGTATGTGTGTAGGCATGTGTGGGCATGTTTGTACTATATACATGTGTGGTATATGTATGTTTGTGTGTGTTTGAGTGTGTATAAGTGTGTGCATGAGTGTTTGTGTGTGAGGATGCTTGTGTGTCTGTGTATGTGAATGTGTGTGAGTGTCTGTGTGTAGGTGTCTGGACATCCACAATGCTATTTGATTGTGTACTCATCTTAAAACCATGCTGACCTGCATTTGATCCTCAAAATCTACATAAAGTGCCTGTGTGGAAACACAAAACAGGTCCCAATGCCATGGAGGCAGGGCCAGGAGGAGGCAGGGCCAGGAGGAGACAGGGCCAGGAGGAGGCAGGGCCAGGAGGAGGCTGGGCCAGGAAGAGGCTGGGCCAGGAAGAGGCTGGGCCAGGAGGAGGCTGGGGCTGTTAGGCAGCTGGCCTAGCTGGATGGTGCCTTCAGGACTTCAACCTGAGAGGTCTCAACTCAAAAATCTGCGTAGAAATCTACTGAAGAACAGTTTCTGAACTTGACCTCTGGCATCCACAGACACACATATGAGAATGGCATGTATTCACCTCTATCACATACAAAATGTCAGTGACAGAAGATGTGTGAAACCTTCAGTGTCAGAAGGATTTAGCCAGCCTCCAGCCTTTCATTTTCATCCATTTTTGTCTTCACTACTAAATGACAAACTTTATGAAATAAGAAGATAAATCAATGAGTTTTAAAATAAACTGAATAGTGCCAGAATATATTGGCCCAAGTCAGTTACCACCCAGGTTGTATATTTTGAAGAACACAATACTCATTTTAATATATGAGATGCAGTATATTTTTAAAGAAAATTAGTCTTTTCATTGTGAGGTAAATGTATAAACTATTTCCTCATGGTAAACTGTGGAACAAAGTATCTTAAACAATACAGATTGTTTTCTGGAAGTATATTTAAAATGCTCAGTATCCAAGAACTGATTTTTAACACAAAATAAATTCCATTGTTCTTTCAGAATGGAAGAAACCTTAAAACATACCACATAAATTATTCGATTTTAGGCAAATTAACCGGGATAAAATGTGAGAGTTAATTCCAAGGGAGAAAATTGGAGGCAATGATTTTAAGTGATTCATAGAGTGTCTTAAGGTTATTTTTAAACACCTCACTAGGTGTTCAGAGAAGTGTCTGGCACGTGGTTAGCAGAACAGACCAAACAAGGTTAACATATAAAAATGAAAAATCAGCAATTTGTTCATAGAAAGATTATCCAAACAAAGGGACAAGAAGAGTTGACCTATGCAGTGGCTCAGCTCTGAGGACAGCCCCTCACAGAAGAAAAACTGGGTTTAGGGTATGCATCAAGTTGCATTTAATGGTACTATAAATTCTTGAATTAAGAAAATTTGAAAATGATTTAAAGTGTCTGCTCTACCTGTGGTGCCTGTTGGCACCTCTTGGCTCACTTGCTCCTCTTTGCACTTCTCATGCCCACAGCCCCATCTTAAAGCACTCCAGCATGGGGGCTTTCCTTCCCCTGCTCCTGTTTCCTACACAAACCTGTCATTTAGGCCATGTGATCTGCCGGTCTGTCATACACTCACTTGGTTCTTGGGTTTCTCTTGGTACCTACTCTTTCCCTTCTCTCTCTCTTCATCTCTGCTCCCTCCCACCTCTCTCCACTCATGGTTGGTTCATTCTGTGAGCTATAGTTTAGAGTGCTATTTTTCTCTTCTTGCTTTGGACTCTTCCAGATGTCTCTTGCTATACTCTCTTTCGAATCCACAATAAAATCAATCTCCTAAACTGTACCTAAGAGTGGTTGCGTCCTCATTTCATTTGCATAGGCAAGGAATCTACTATACCAATATCATCATCATGTGACAGTGACTCTGACATCACTGTTACTTACTGAGATAACATAAAATGTCAGCTGTCCTCTCACCCGACTGAACGAAACCCTTCTCTATGATGTACATTACAAATACCTGCCCTCTCTACTCCTCACTGTCTCAGAAAAAGATCCAGGCATCTATGTTTTTGACAAAAGCTTCCCCATTGTGTTCTTTTTTTAATTCAGAAACACTATCTGGGATAAATGAAAGAATTCAAATTTCAAAGAAGCACATAACAGAAAAATACAAAGGTATAAAGTATTAATTGACTCATTGGTTATTTCACTGCCGCCAGACTTATTCTATTTATATGTGTATGTATGTGTCTGAGTTCACGGGTGCAGATGCCTGCAGAGGCCATAAGAGGGTATCACATACTCTGAAATGAAGTAGTAGGAGGTTGTGAACCACCCAACATATGTGCCAAGAAATTACCCCTCATCTTCTACAGCATGGTAAGCATCATTAACTGCTGAGCTGTTTCTCCAGTCCTGAATCCATCACTCTTTATGGATTTATGGCATGAGGTCAACATTGTATTCAGATCTTGAAATATCTTCTTTTTTTAGTCCCTTTTCAGTCATCTCCCCAGAGAAGTACCAAAAATCAGTGTCCCATTTTGGCGAGTGCTGAAACTGCCACTAATTACTATCTTTTATTTTGGTGAACTTCCTGTGACACACAAACTTCAGGCTCTGGAGACACTACTGATGACTGTATATTCTGCCAGCTGAAGGTTCTCCTGGGAGAGTCTGGTGCCCCCTGCCCCCTGACCTGGAAGTACTTGTCCACTTGAGAGAAAACCTCCAAATAAAACCATCCTATTACATTTAGTTCCAAAATAGATTCTTATACCCCCTGAGAAGAGAAGGAAGCAAATAAAACCCCTATATCTCTATAGAAGGGAGTTTCTAAGTGACTGATATGTATACTTTATAAGTTTCTAGATTATTAAAAGACGTTGATGTCTAGCAACTCTGATTGGGTAAATCTCATGTGGGGTCTCATATTTTCCATTTTTTATAAACACCCTAGATGATTTTCACTAGTTCCTAACCTCAATAACATGCAGTTAGATATAAGTTAGTAAACATATATTTCATGTAGACTTTTGGTGAGTCTCCTAATAATACTATCTAAAATTAAATAAATGGCAAAGTATGAATTTTATGAGTACTTTTATCATAGTTATTGAAATAGTTTGGACAAAGGAAGCTATATAGCAGCAAAAGAGAGTAGTCTTATAGGTTAAGCTAGTTGTCATTGACTATTTGCAAAGCTTGCTCAGAGGAAGGTTTAACAGATGTTCCCAGTATTCAGGAGGTATTTGACTCTCTGAAAGGAATTCATGGGTCTATATTTTACACACCTGCATCATAAGGTTATGTGGATAATATTAAGCATAAGAGAGATTAAGCTTAATGTGGGCAGAAATAAAAGAATGCTTTTATAATAAAAACCAGACTGCCTGTTACAATGTAGATTTTATTCCTATTTATAGCACCTATATATGGCTATGTGATTGTAGGTAAATCATTCAAATATCTGCACACAGGGTTAGAAATTCCCAGATCATCACAAAGTGGGGAGAACATGAAGGAGTAGAATCTGAGAGGTGGGGATCACTTTAGAACTGAAGTAAGTGCAGAAGCTTACTCCCCACCCACACACTTACAAGTGCTGCTGGCTGCCCACTCCATTCCTAAATGATGTGGAAATATTGTTTCTCCACAGATGAGTCTGAATTTGCACAACAAACAATATGAACAGCACAACTCCTGGGACAGCAACACTGCAGAAGGGTGGCTTATAATCACTATGACAAAGTCTCTATTAACAAATGGCTGATGGATTTCATGTAAAATTGCAAACATTCCCTCCAGCCTGTTATGTACCTGCCTCCACTCTAGGTGCTTTTTAATAGTAATGCATTTAATATTCACAGTTCTTTTGCAGCAGATAAAAAATGTCAACCCCTTGATCAGGAGGACACATTGAGGCTTAGATAGGCTAAGTCTCAAACCTAACACAAAGTAGGTAGTAAATCAGACCCACATTAATTAAGACAAGTCAGAGCTACTCAATTTTGGAGTTCAGTTGTGATGCCATTCTCAGGAATGCACTTTCTAAGGATGTTGAACATTTCTTTAGGTGCTTCTCAGGCCTTCGAGTTTCCTCAGTTGAGAATTCTCTATTTAGCTCTGTTGCCATTTTTGATAGGGTTATTTGGTTCTCTGGAGTCTAACTTCTTGAGTTCTTTGTATATATTGGATATTAGCCCTCTATTGGATGCAGGAATGGTAAAAATCTTTTCCCAATCTGTTGGTTGCTGTTTTGTCCTATTACCAGTGTCCTTTGCCTTACAGAAGCTTTGCAATTTCATGAGGTCCCATTTATAGATTCTTGATCTTAGAGCATAAGTCATTGGTGTTCTCTTCAGGAACTTTCCCCCTGTGCCCATGTGTTCGAAACTTTCCCCCACTTTCTCTCCTATTAGATTCAGTGTATCTGGTTTTATATGGAGGTCCTTGTTCCACTTGGACTTGAGCTTTGTACAGGGAGATAGGAATGGGCCGATTTGCATTGTTCTACATGTAGACCACCAGTTGAACCAGCACCATTTGTTGAAGATGCTGTCTTTTTTCCACTGTGCGGTTTTAGCTCCTTTGTCAAAGATCATGTGACCATAGGTGTGTGGGTTCATTTCTGGGTCCTCAATTCTATTCCATTGATCTACCTGCCTGTCACTGTACCAATACCATGCAGTTTTTATCACTACTGCACTGTAGTACAGCTTGAGATCAGGGATGCTGATTCCCCCAGAAGTTCTTTTGTTGTTAAGGATAGCTTTTGCTATCCTGGGTTTTTTGTTGTTCCAAATGAATTTGAGAATTGCTCTTTCTAAGTCTATGAAGAATTGAGTTGGAATTTTGATCGGGATTGCATTGAATCTGTAGACTGCTTTTGCAGGATGGCCATTTTTTCTATATCCATGAGCATGGGAGATCTTTCCATCTTCTGAGGTCTTCTTGGATTTCTTTCTTCAGAGACTTGAAGTTCTTGTCATATAGATCTTTCACTTGTTTGGTTAGAATCATGCCAAGATACTTTATATTGTTTGTGACTATTGTGAAGGGTGTCATTTCCCTAATTTCTCTCTCAGCCTGTTTATCTTTCGAGTATAGGAAAGCTACTGATATGTTTGAGTTAATTTTATTTAGCCACTTTGCTTAGTCATCTGGGAAATGCAAATCAAAACAACCCTGAGATTCCACCTCATACCAGTCAGAATGGTTAAAATCAAACACTTAGGTGACAGCAGATGCTGGTGAGGATGTGGAGAAAGAGATACATGACTTCATGAAATTTGCAGACAAATGGATCGAACTTGAAAATATCATCCTGAGCGAGGTAACTCAGTCACAAAAGAGTGAACATGGTATGTACTCACTGATAAGCGGATATTAGCCCAAAAGTTCAGAATGCCCAAGTTTCACTTTATAGTAACCGCTGGACTGAGAGTGAGGTCCCAGATGGAGGAGTTCGAGAAGGGAGTGAAGGAGCTGAGGAAGTCTGCAGCCCCATGGAGGGAGCAACAGTGTCAACTGCCTGACTCCCCCACTCCTCCTGGAGGCTGAACCCCCAACCAAAGAATACACATGGAGGAACCCATGGTTCGGACCATACATGTGGCAGAGGAGGGCCTTGTTGGCCATCAGGGGGAGGGGAGGCCCCAGTAAAGGGGAATGTC
>CM052706.1:102634289-102683851 GCA_028551405.1 Uromys caudimaculatus | reverse complement strand
TTCTCAGGCCCGGGATCCCGGCAGATCCGGGCGGGTCTGGGCGAGAGGTGCTGCTCCCCTCAACCCCACTCACGGTCCTTCCAAGTTCCTGTGAGGCTTCCTCTCTATGGCACTCCTTGGCTACCGACTCCTGGTGTCACAGGCAGAGCTTTAAAACATGTTGTAAGGAATTTAAGAGAGAAGTTGTCATCTGCTTTAGAAATAAAATTACCCTAACACAAAACAAACCTCATTGTCACATTGCATTTAGTTACCTCTGCTGAACAGAACAAAGTAGCCATATTCTTTAAGGTTTTAAGACATAATTTTATTATGCTTGTTGCCTAAAGTCAAAAGAAATAGAATTCTACTTTAAAATTATAATATGTCACCAAGACAAAATAAAATGTTATATGCACACAATTAAAAACAAAATTAGCCAAATGGAAGATAAGAAGAAAGGAATATTTATAACAGAAGCAGTGGCAAGTTGGCATTCCTTATGATCCACAAGTTAAAAAGCTCTGATCTAGTGAAGTCCAAGCTCAGTGTTTTGTGCCACTACACCAAGGTGACAGCAGCTATTTTTATTTTCTCTGCAGAATGTTTCACACCATAGATGCCACGTGTATCCCAGGAGCCTTGTGTCTAGATGTAAAAGTCACTAGTTTCTCTTTTAAAAGCACAACCCAAATTTCTTGCTTTGCTAAGGGGTTTTGCAATTATTTATGGTGAACTCTAAATGATGACAGGTCTGGGTCCAGCATTTACTTCACAGTGTGCAAGAGTTAGCAGCACAGGTTCAATTTAGGCTTTGAACTTCACATTAAAAAGCATCCACTCAACATTTCCCACAATGCACTGCTAAACCTTATACAGTTCAACAGTGTATCAGTAGTATAAATTTTGTGTTTTGGAATATGGTCAGGAATTATTACTGAATATCTTTATGAAACTGTGAGGATTTTAGCTTGAAAATACATATGTATGGAGAACTACGTGAGTTGTGAGGTACATCCACGGGGCACCACCAAAATGATGGAGAACTTCATCTGCTCATAGATCAGAACACTGGGTGCCATAATGGTAACAAGTTCAGTAAATATTTATGATCACACATCAAGCTCTTGGACATAGAGGTAGAGAAATGGTTCCTTTGAATGTGATTTATTGAAGGCATGTTCCCGGGGGTTGGGATTAAGGAAGCTAGTAAGAAAACAATAGAGCAGAGGATGTGCTGTCTGATGTAGACTGACTTAAAATTGATCCCCTTTGTACCCGGAGATGTACATCTCACCACAGACCTGGCAAGTGACAGACTGGAGGCCACAGAAGCCAACCATTGTATTCTCTTCCATGTGTCACTTGAGTACTGTTTCTTGGTTGGGAGGGTTGGAGTAGAGTAAGATCAGGGACCATAATCTATTAGGTGAGAAAATGTGTGAATAAGGGCAGAAGCCAGCACGCATAGCAGCTGTGAAGTCATTCATTTGATCTAGGATACTTAGAACTCATTATGCTCCAGGAATTATATACTATGTAGATTAATTGATTTACTCTTCAGCCCATTTTACAGACAAGGAAACTATGGCATAGAGAACACAGATGTCCCTCAACAGAGGAATGGATACCGAAAATGTGGTACATTTACACAATGGAGTACTACTCAGCTATTAAAAACAATGACTTCATGAAATTTGCAGGCAAATGGATGTAACTAGAAAATATCATCCTGAGTGAGGCAACCTAGTCACAAAAGAACACACATAGTATGTACTCACCGATAAGTGGATATCAGCCGGGGGAAAAAAAAAAAGCTTGGAATACCCAGGATACAACTCACAAACTATATGAAACCCAAGAAGAAGGAAGACCAAAGTGTGGATGCTTCAGTCCTACTCAGAACGGAGAGGAAAATAATCATGGGAGGTAGAGGGAAGCAGGGATCTGGGAGGGAAAGGGGGGGAGGGAAAGGGAGAGAGGATCAGGTGTGGGAGGAGACAGGGGTGCAGGGAGAAGTACAGAGGATCAGGAACTTGAAAGGTGTGTAGTAGTGGGTGATGGAATCTGGGGGTAGCCATCAGAAAATCTCAGATGCCAGGAAAGCAAGTTCCCAGGATCCAGCAAGGATGACATTAGTCGAAATACACAACAAAGGGGAGACAGAACCTGTAGAGACCATATCCAGTGGATAGTCATGGTCCCGGTTGAGGGATGGGGCCACCCACCCATCTCAAAAATATTAATTCATAATTGTTCCTGCCAAAAGGAAATGGAGGGACAAAGAGTGGAGCAGTGATTGAAGAAAAGGCCATCCAGAGACTGCCCCACCTAGGGATCCATCCCATTTGCAGACACCAAACCCAGACACTATCGCTGATGCCAAGAAATGCTTGCTGACAGGAGTCTAGTACAGTTGTCCCTTGAGAGGCTGTGCCAGAGCCTGACCAATACAGATGTGGATGCTCAAAGGCAACGATTGGACTGAGCACAGGGACCCCAACGGTGGGACTAGGGGAAGGACTAAAGGAGCTGAAGGGGATTGCAACCCCATCAAAAGGACAACAATATCAACGACTAACCAGACCCCCCAGAGCTCCCAGGGACTAAACCACTAACCAAAGAGTGCACATGGAGGGGCCCTTGGCTCCAGCTGCATAAGTAGCAGAGGATGGTCTCATTTGGCATCAATGGCAGGGGAGGCTCTTGTTCCTATGGAGGCTCAATGGCCCAGTGTAGGGGAACGCTAAGACTCTGAGGCAGGAGTGGGGGAGTGGGGGAGCATACTCATAGAAGTAGGGGAGGGGGAAGGGGATGAGGGGTTTGTGGAGGGGAAACTGGGATGGGGTATAACATTTGAAATGTAAATAAATAAAATGACCAATAAAAAAAGAATTAATACTAAATGTAAAATGAAAAACATTTAGGAGACCTAGAAAAGGGGAAACATTGGAAATGTAAATAAAGTATCAAAAATAAAAAAAAAGAAAAGAAAAGCATTAGTTTCAAACATTTGTTAGATTGAGTTCTATAGCCATTGGGTCGAATGTTACAACTGAATAACCTAATGATGAAAATGACGGTTAATCAGAAGAGGGTCTAAATCTGACTGTCAAGAACAAAAGCGAACTGTAGTTGTTTCTTTTGCTGTCGTGCTGCTGTGACGGCGAGACACATGACATAATAGTCAAGTTTACCAAACTGATGGAGACAGAGCAAGTGCAGCACCATGCCTGGAATGTGTGTCGGAACTGACAAGAGAAACGTGCAAATAATTATCTACCAAAAACAAAAAAACAAAAACCAAAAAACCCAACAACACTGGATTCTTGTGTGTACAAAAGTCTATGAGATGGGAAATTTATAAAATTTATCTTGGGTAAAATTCAAAACCAGCATAGATAGCAAAATAAAAACTTCTTATTTTCTTAAGTGCATTTAGTAAAATGTTACCTTTATTCAATGTGCATTTCTTATTTATATATAACTATAGTGAATTGTGCACTAGGGGCAAAAGTAAGTTTAAGAATAAATTATTCACAACACTCAACATTTATATTGACAGTGAATTTTAAAATATACTTTGCTTTTAATTTCAAGCTATGCAAATTTTATCATATGAATTTGAATATTTACCATAATATAAATATTATAGTAGCCAATGTGACCTTTATGATCCCTCTCCCTTCTGAGTAGAGACAAAGAACAAAATCCTCCAGAATTATGATTTGCCTAAATTTTAGATGTTCAATGTGAATCTTGGGCTATTTGAGAAAGTGAACTTTTACTGTTAGGTGCAGCAGGCAACTGTAAGAATGATAAATTGATAAACCAAGATTGTCCCTCAACTTGTTACACTCACTGTCATTTGTTGTATGCCTGTGCTTTTGCAGCTTAACTAACAACCATTAATCCTTCATGCAAATCCTTAAGCTTTTAGCAAAAGTAATTAATTTGTTACGGTGTCACATGCTATATGGGAGTAGTAGGTGCTGTCTCTTCACCAAGAATATGTGAAATGGTTTATTTTCTGCTCCAAGAGTTTGTACCCATGGCTCACCTTCTCCAGAAAAAAAAGTAATCATATATACATATTAATCTCTGCTGCTATGGAATCACTGTAATACATCTTCGAATTACTCTTCACTCAAATTCACATAGCATGACACTTTGGCTAGTCATATTGGACGAGTTCGTTGAAGAAGTATAAAAGATGATGAAGTTATGAAAATGACAGAAACAGTCCAAAATGTGTTCATAAAATTTGAACTTTCTGAAGGAGACTTCTCTGTTAAAAATGTAGATTGTTTTGAAGTTTTAAAATTATGTTCATGACATACTCTCCATGTAGTTGATTTTGTCAAATTAGTATCAACATTTACTTGTGAACTAAACAATATGACAATGTATATTATTGACATAGGAATCTTAGTAATTAAAAAGCTCACGAGAAAGGAAATGTAGGAGGCGGGAGGATCAGGAGGAGGCGGAGAAGGGAAAAACTGTGGTGAGAATATATTGTGCAAAAAAATCGATTTCTCAATTTAAAAAGAAGTAAATAATCTCCTAGATTTCCTGGATGTTTTGCAGGGAGAGCACTCCTCGATTGCCGGTGAGAGTGTAACCTAGTGCAGACACTGTGGAAAGCAATATGGTGGTTTCTCAGAACGTTGGGAATGAATCTATCCCAAGACCCAGCTACACTACTGTTGGGCACATATGCAAAGGACACTCCACCATACCACATGGTCACTTTCTGAACCATGTTTGTTGCAACTTTATTCATAATAGCCACAAGCTGGGGTCAACCTAGATATCCCTGAATTGAGGAATGAATTTTTTTTTCCTTTTTCTTTTCGAGACAGGGTTTCTCTGTATAGCCCTGGCTGTCCCGGAACTCACTCTATAGACCAGGCTGGCCTCGAACTCCGAAATCCACCTGCCTCTGCCTCCCAAGTGCTGGGATTAAAGGCATGCGCCACCACTGCCCAGCGAGGAATGAATTTTTTAAAAATGTGATATATTTACACAATGGAGTATTTTTAAAACAATGACATTGTGAAATTTGCAGCTGAATGGACAGAAATAGAAAAAAAATCATCGCGAGTGAGGCGACCAAGCCAGAGCCAAAAAGACCAAAATGGTACGTAGTCACTTAAAAATGGAAATTACCTTTTCAATAAATGGCAATCATGCTACAATCCATAGACCCAGAGGGGCTAAGTAGCAAGGAGGGCTCAAGGTGGGGTGGTACATGGATCTCCCTGGGAAAGGGAAATAGATCTTTTCAGTGACTGAGAACATGTGGGAATGGAAACAGGAAGGATCAGGCAGGGGAGAGAGAGAGGGAGAGAGAGAGAATATATTGGAATACTAGAAAAGACTCCAGGAACTGAGGGGCATTCAGGGGATGACCTAGAAACCCAGTGAAGTGGACTGGTCATCTTCTATAACCAGGCAAGGCTCCCAGCAGTGGGACTGGGCCACACAACCTCTGCCTGCAAGATGTGCTGGGGCAGTGGTGGCACAAGACTTGTGGGGGTATCCAATTCATGACAATTTGAGGCCCACACCAGGAGAGGGATCATGTCTGACACTGTTCAGGAACCAGAGGCAAACCAACCCAGAAACAGAAAAGAACCTAACAGAAATGGCAAAAAAAAGGAAAAAAAAAAGTCAATGATACGATTACTAACGCTATTCTTCTATACTCATACATCAGTACCTAGCACAGTCGTCATCACAGAGGCTTCATCCAGCAGTCAAACACTAGGTAGAGGTAAGGAAACCCTGGAAAAGAGGGTGAGGAAGGCTCATAGGAGCCAGAGTCAAGGCCACCATGAAAACGTGCCCCACAGAACCAACCAAACTTAGCTCATAGAGGCTCACAGAGACTGAAGCAACAAACACAGACCTTGTATGGTCTGAACTAGGTCTTCTGCATATATGTTTTGTTTGTGTAGCTTGGTGTTCTTGTGAGACTCTCAATAATGGGAATGGGGGGTGTCTCTTACTCTTTTGATTGTACTTGGGACCCCTTTCACTCCTGCTGGTTTGCCACATCCATGATCTGAGGGCTTATGCCCAGTCTTACTGTATCTTGTTAGGTGGGTATCCTTGGGAAGCCTGCTCCTCCATTTGAAGGCACTCAGAAGAGGAATTGATCTGCTTGTGAGAGGAGGAGGGAAGAGGGACTGGGGGAGTAGAGGGAGATGAAAATCTGGTCCAGATATAATGTATACAAGAGAATAAAAGTTCAAAAAAGTAAATAAATGAAGGAAATATACCTTGAAATATAGATATATTTAAAGTATTCAAGTGGTCCCCAGTTTGAATGTAATATCCATGTTCTAGCAAATATATATTTTATTTGACATTTGTACTATAGAAACAAGTCTCAGTAACATAAACCTTTTTGATGCAACTGTTTCCCATTTTTTCTCTTTAATTTTTATTACATGACCAGAATTTTGGCTGATTTTCATTACTCTCTTTGTTTTTGTTTGTTTTATTTATATTTATGTAATATAAATATATTCAAGAATAAATAAATTTATATTGCATAAATAAAATATTTATATTTATTATTTAACAAAAATATGCGAGTATATATGCATGCACATGTGTGTTTGTGTGTGTCTGCATGTGTGTCTGTGCATTTTATACAACAAAATCTTTCCCACATTTTCATATCCAGGATGTTTACTCTTAAAGTCTAAACATGTCTGACTCTTTAGTGGGTGCTGACTGTTCAGATGTGCTCTGTATGCCCTCGTCAATGTGGGCTCTATAGTTATTTAATTCTTAAGTGACTATTCCTACCTTATTGTATCACCAATAATTCTAGTGATTGACTCAGTGATCTCCTTATAATATTACTAAGAACTATAATAAGCGATATAAAAATGTATAATTGTTTGGCCTCCAGGAGGGAACACTACAGTTTCAAAAATAGGAAAACATTGTGTGTTAGAGACTACTTGGAATTTTAAGACTAGAAACTAGTTAGAGATGGTGGATAAATGTACTAAAGGACTACTGATTTAGGATCAGACCTTTAGAGATGAAAAGGAGCAATTTTTCTTTATAAGGATTGCTTCCAGGGACAGTGGTCCCATAAATTGCTGAGATACAGCTCAGGGATGGCCCAGATCTATTGCATCAGAGAACGTGGAGCAAGAGGACAGATCTGTTGTTTTAATTTGAGAACTTATTCTTCATTCATAGTAGAAGGAAAAGTTTCACATACAGGAGAAGTTTACCCAATGGGCAGTATTTAGTGACAAAGGTGTGTATCAGGTGCTCAGCTCAATATGAGATTAAAGGGACAAAAGAGAACATGGTTTCAGATGCCACTACACGTTAGAATCTTGGTGCCATCACTTTGCACTAGTGTGGCCTTCGGTGAATTATCTGGCTTGCCTTGTTCTTCATCTGTGAAATTATCACAATGACTACTGGTAGGGATTTTAGAAAATGTGCTAACCATGAATTCTGGAGTGCAGCAAGGGCATTTTACAAAAGGAAAAAATCTTTTGTTGCTTGCCAACCATATAGAATCAACCTAGAAATCACCTTGTAAAAGAGATCTTGTGCCCAGTGAGGTGACTCAGCAGGCAAAGGTGCCTATTGCAAAAAGCCACACTGAACTCCTGGGATTCACATGGTCAAAGGTCTGCTGACTTCCACGTGTACGTAAAATCCAATTTAACTGCTCAAATTCAGTTCATAGAGCACAGTCTCTTATCTAATAATACATGATATGTAAAAGAGATATTTGCTTTTGTACTGCAATGATATACCCATGTGCTAGTCTTGATGCAAAATAAAATAAAAACGGAAAGAACTGAGAGATTATGGAGAATTAAAGCAGCAAGTCAGCATACAAGAGTAAGAGCAGCTTTCATTTTTCTCGATGTCCCTCAGCAAGGACAAGCAACCCTTAGGGGAGCGTTTTGTACATCGGCTTTAAGGCCTAGTGTAGCAGCTGTCTGGATAGAGGGTCATAGGCTAAGAATACTTGCTCCTCTTGCAGGAGTGTTTCTCTCTCTCTCTCTCTCTCTCTCTCTCTCTCTCTCTCACACACACACACACACACACACACACACACACATACACACACACAGCACAGAGACATAAATAAATAGCAATAATTGATCTAAAATATTTTCATTTCTTTTTATTATCTAGAAGGGGTCTCACTGTGTATCATTAACACTGTGTATCATTAACTGGCATATGGCCTACTTTGTAGACCAGGCTGACTTCAGGGTCCGAGAGGGACTGATTTCCTCCTCCTGAGTGCTGGAATTAAAGGCATGCTCCACCACACCCAGTTCGTTTCTTTTTCTGTCTTTCTTTTTATTTGAATTTTAAAGGTTTTATTGTATTTTAAGACCATGGCTTGTAGTAGACACTCAACATAAAATAATTAGATAAATAATAAATTAATTATATCTTTATATATTATAGACAGTATGGATACTCTAGTTATTATTCATATATTTATTCTAATTTTTTCTAGTGCCAGGATTCTTTTCAGCTTTTTATTGTTTGTTTGTTTTGTTTTTTATTATTATTTTTCTTATTTTTTTACATTCAAGATTTTATTCCCCTCCCGGTCCACCTGTTCCACATCCCATACCTCCTCCCCGACCCTCTGTCTCCATAAGGATGTCTCTACCCCACTGCCCACCCCACCAGACCTCTAAACTCCCAGGGGCCTTCAGTCGCTTGAGGGTTAGGTGCACCTTCTCTGACTGAACCCAGACCCGCCAGTCCTCTGCTGTACATGTGTTGGGGGCCTCAGATCTGCTGGTGTATGCTGCCTGGTTAGTGATCCAGTGTCTGAGAGATCTCAGGTATTTGTTTTCTCTGAGAATTTTATACATGTATTCAATGTACGCACATATCAATTATATTAACTTATAACTCTCGCCTTCCAACACTTCTAAAATCCTCCAAACTTCGTGTTCCTCCATTTTTTTTTTTTTTTTTTTTTTTTTTTTTTTTTTTTTTTTTTTGGTGTTTTCGAGACAGGGTTTCTCTGTGTAGCTCTGGCTGTCCTGGAACTCACTTGGTAGAACAGGCTAGCCTCGAACTCAGAAATCCGCCTGTCTCTGCGTCCCAAGTGCTGGAATTAAAGGCCCTCCATTTTTAAGAAGAATCCTCTGGCCCTCTCTTTTTATACTACCCAGTATTTCCAGCGGTTCTTTGAAGCCATTGGGTTTTTTCCTTCCTGGGTTGACTGTGCCGTTTTTGTTACTCCGTCCTAATATTTCACAACATTAAAATGCTTTCTCATTGGACCTCTTTGTCAAGTACCTAGACTGCCGATGATCACAGGGACCATTTTAGAACAGGAAGCTTTGGGGGTCACGTTAGTTTGTAATGAGCTCTTCCCTGAAACTTCCCAGTAGAGGTATCATTTGTTTGTTTCCTGCTTTGCTTACAACAGTGCCAATTTCTCTAAGGTTTCCCACACAGGTTGTCAATATTCCTCTCAAATTTTTTTTTGTAAAAATAATTAAGTTTAGACATGGAATAATGACTCCATCCTCCGTGCTCCCCACTTACTCTTGTCCAAGTGTCTTGCATTTCAGCTCTGAGTGGACCCAACCCCTTTGCAAGCCGATTCTGACTTTCTCTCCAGGGGCTCTGCCATAGGTACACAGTGAAATTGTGGCAAACATTTGAGAAACAAATTTGTTTGAACTAATTTATTTTTATGAAACAATATAGAGGGTTTCATGTTACTACTGAAGACACTTGAGATGTATCAGATGTCCTGAACGTGTATGATCAACGCTGTAATCGTTAAAACTGGCTTCTGTGTCACTGTACTATCTACCAAGCAGCTTTCAAATCCTATCTTAAGATGGATGTAGTGTTCTCTTGTTTTTTTATTAAGGGAATCAGACAGCTTCTTGTGGTATGATTCATTTCCTGCTAATAAATGAGAGTCATAGAAATCCTTTAAGAAGTCCCATGAGCTTGTCCCTGACTAGGTCTGCAACTTCACCCTCATCTCTCCTGTCTTTCATTCTCCCCAGATGACACTCCTTCATGCTCATTGAAAGCATGGTTTCCCTTCAATCTTAGCTCATGATTCTCCTTCCATATACTCAACATTGCCCACACTGCCCATTGAGTAACTCCTTTTAGAACCCTGTTCTAAGCCAGTCTCTCTCTCTCTCTCTCTCTCTCTCTCTCTCTCTCTCTCTCTCTCTCTCTCTCTCTCTCTCTCTCTCTCTCCTCTCTCTCCCCTCCCCCCTCTCTTCTTTCTCTCCTGTCTCTTCTCTTCCCCAACTCTCTCTGTGTAAACTGTATGTATTTTAGTATATTGTTTATCTCCATGCTCCTCAGAATTGTGGAAAATGGCTGATGTATATCTCAGAACTATTGATGGATAAAAAGAAAGATAGGTACTGAAATGTTTACTCTTTTGTGTCAAGAATAATTCTTTTGGAAATTATTGTACTAGGCGAAGATTTAAGGTGATAAATAAAACAGTTTCAGTGTTGATCTGGAAGACTTTTCAGAACACTGTGAAGACCTCCTCCTATTTATGCAGACTGCTGTGGGAAGGACTTGGAACCTGAACTAAGGCTAGCATTCTTGCCAGTTGGCTGAGCTGTGCTGGTCTAATTAGATTGACATGGAAGAAATTTGTATGTATGGGCACATGATGATATCACTATTAGCTGCTTCCATGACTGTTGAAAGCAGAAGAATAAATAACACCTTAATTTTCAGTAATTAGATAAAGCATATTGCACTCACAGTCCTAAGTCCACCCATTTCTTCTCTAATTCAGCTTAGACCTTTGCAATGATTGTTCATCTAAAAAATGAAGTAACCCATGCCATATCCTTTTTGTCCAGCTTCCCTTTGCTGTCAGAGCATCACTTCAGAACAGGTGCCCTTTGGGTTAGTTTTGCATTCAGATTTTCAACACAGTTTGAACCTTTACTTTCATGGTAACAAGACACTTTCAAAAGGATGTCTTAACATCTGGATTAATAAAAACATCAACATATATTTTTCAGCTGACCATTTTTGCTGTTGAGAAGTAGCAACACAGCACTGATTTTATTAACTATGTAATGAACTTGTTAGTTGTGGGGGGCACAATTTTAGAGCACAGCATGGGAGCTGAGCTTCTTGTGAGAGCAAGTCATTGCCCATAAACCACTCTTCCCGTCAATGACTGCACCTGTGGAAGAGGAAGCTGAAGCATGAACAGTGGTTAGGGGGACAGTGCTCACTCAGAGGCCAATGAGTGACTTTGCTTACATAAACACTTTCTGCCTGGATCATGAGCTGGTATCTTTATAAGAACACCAGGGTGCAGGTCTGCATAGAGCCATTCACATTTTAATAACTTTAAAATCCCATAGAACACTTTGCCCATGTCCCACTCCATTTGTTTCCAATTTTACTTCTGCAAAAAAACATTTTGTTCATATCTTCTGGGTCTGTATCTCTGAGATTGGAAGGTCTCCAACATTACGAAAATATAAAGAATCTAAAAAGAAACAAACTGCATCCCGTTGGTGTTAGCATCTGGTCTCACCCGATTGTAGCAAGCTTCTTGTCATCTAGATCCATTTTTTTCTCAGTCTCAGCTCAGATGCTATGGGAGCCTCATACTGTCCCACCCATTGGAGGAATTTCAACAACATCTGTAACTGCTAGTTGTGAATGACTTTTCTTTCTTCCCTCACCCCAGTTTTGGCACCTGAAGCATTTTTTAGACATTTCTAGTGATGCTGGAGTGAGCGATCATCTTTGCTAATAACTCACTTATCTAGAGTGATCTAGGACTCACTGATTTAGTTATCAACAGTTTAAGTTATTTTGTGAATATTTTATATATGGTGTATGCTTGTATGCATGCATATATGAGTATGTATATGTATGTATGTGTTATGCATGCATTTGAGACAGACTTGCTAGATAGACAGGCTGTTATTATGGCTTAAAATACAATAATTCTTCTATCATCCCAAGTACTAGAATCAAAGACATGTTAATATGTCTAGATAATGATTATATTTATTGCTTTATATATGCATTGTGCGTGTGTGTGTGTGTGTGTGTGTGTGTGTGTGTGTGTGTACCCACATGTCCTTGTGAGTGTAGAGGGAGGCAGAGCAACAATAACTATCTTTATTTTAGTTTTCACTTTATTTATTTGTGAGACAGAGGCTCATTGTGTAACCCTGGCTAGCCTGGAACTTAGAGTCATCCTCCTGCCTCTGCCTTCACAGTACAAGAATTATAGGGATGTCTGACATGACAATACTCATTTTAATTTTTAGAGCAGACAGGCAGAAAGAAATATACTGAGTTGAATCTGAATTAGAACTCAATCACATTTACAGCTTAGAAGTGTGAGAAACATTACTCATTCTGTGAATTAACAAATATAATATGTCATTGTTTGAATAATCCATCAAGGTCTTATCTTTCCTATTATCAAGGTAGCTGTAATATTTTAATATACACAGAGAGGTATAGCATGGAAATTATCAGGTTGTTAATTTTTCTTCATAATATAAATATTCACAATATGTAAACAAAACTTTAGTTATACAAGCTATTCAGTTTTTTGATTCTGTATAAATAATTTGCCTTGTATACACATATACTTGTAAATAATATGAAGTCTGAAATTCATGTAACTTATTACTCTTTATTCAATCATTTTAGGTTGAGTTTTTTTTTCTTTTAAAATCATGATGTTTGTTTTCCTAGAATTTATTTGATCTTATTAAAATAAAACCCATATAAATTCATTCAAGGGAGCGTGAATACTGCAAATACAGTCTATACAATGAAATTAGGGGAAAGAGTGTCACAAGTGCTTGGGGTCTGAGCTAAGTAAGCATATAAATATTAGTTTCTTAGAGACATTTCCACATTTGTATTCACCAGGTTAAAGGGTTAGCATGTCCTAAGAGAGCCCACATGTTTTTGCATTTTTTAGAATTTGGAAAATGCTCTACAAAAATTAGATTTATGGTAACTTATTCTTATAAAGGGTAGACTAGTAAGGCTCCAGAAACAAAGAGAATAGATCAAGTCATGGTTTAAGGTGAGCAAATGCTGTGGTAGTTATTCTGGGGGTTGCTATGCTCCCTCGCTATCTTTAAATATCTATTAGGGGTTTCTATCCAGCTTCAGACATTATAGTTTCCAAACAACAGACCCGGAAATCTTTAGATTTATAATAAGCGTAAAAGCACTAGAGCTGGGCAGGTATCAATGCTCTTTACAATTTTGTCTACTTTGCAGTTGTTGATCCCTAAGCTAGCACTTGCTATGTGCTGCCTGGGCCACTGCTCCTCCATCAGGCCAGCCCTCTTGGCCATGTACTCATGATCCACCTACCCCGTGGTGCCTTTCTTCCCTCTTCCTCTCTCTTCTCATGGTCCCTGAATGAGACCCCAGGCCCAGGAACCTGCAGTGCACCCATTCTCTTTTTCCTAGGCCAGGCTGTAGGCACTTTACGATACGAGGCTGACAATTACATTATTTTAATGTTTTCTGGTTTTAATCTTCTTTTCAGTTCCTGTCTTCCCCACATTCTCTTTGCAGCCTTGGCAGACTTATAGATTCTCCCTGTCTTCATTATTTGTCTTGAGCATACAGATATACTTCTTCCTTGCTAGCTGCTAAACAAAGATGACCTTGAAGGTGCACCATCCTTGGAACCTAGTGAGAATCACTAGGTGGAATTAGGTTATTAGTTTACAGTATCTCTTAGAAGATGCTTATACTACAGTAAATCTATAGAGTGACAAAAGTTTCTAGGTTATCTTAATTTAGGTGGTGTTGAGGTAACGACCCCACCTCACCCTGCAGCTTACTTTAAAATAACTCAGAGCTCTTCCAGGCCTCTTCCACTTCTGATCATGAGCCACAGGTCCACGTTAAGCCTGAAGATCTGACACCTCCAGTCATACAGACTTAAATGCTTTCTAGAACTTGTAAATACATTATGGACTGATTGTGTGCTACACATTTAGGTAACCACTCAATGTTATTTGTAATAACAATGATAGTTCATCTCCACTTCAACAGATTGAAACTAAGAGCTGATTAAATGAATTTTTAATAGTTGTTTCTTTAAAGCATAGAAACCACATGGTAACCAGAATCCCAAGCCTCATCTGGAACACTCAGGCACACTCATGGACACAGGAAAAGAGTTGCCTAATGTGATGATGGATATGGAAACAAATAAATAGCACAGATCATGGGAAATGAAAATACTTTGTTAATTTAATTTTGGGATCTCATTCTTTAGGAAATATTCAATATCCCATTTGAAGCTATAAAGCCTTGTGTATTATATAAATACTATCCAGATCAACAAGACAGCCCTTATCTTTCAGAATAAATTGTTGAGAATCTTCACTTCCTCACTGAGTGGAAGGACGTGGAAATGTGGTACTGTGGTTAGCACAGGCTACAGTCAGAGCTGTGTGCTCCGAGGTTAGGGCTGGCACAGACAGTTCAGTAACCTCCACTCCAATGCGTGTGATACCCAGGGCAGTGGCTGTCCGCTGCAGGAGCAAGGCTGCTGCACTACTTCTTCCTCACCTCCATGCCTTGCCTGTCAAGCTGAGGCTATAGCTGCAGAAAGGCTCAGAAGGAGCTTGTCCCTCAGGGGGCAGCCATATTCTCTAGTCCACTAGAAATACAGACCATAGTTTTCCCTTACGGCTTCCCTTACTGTCTTTCTCTTATGACCAGTATGGCTGTGATGTACCAAAAGTGATCCTTGCTGACATATCCTGAATGCCAGCCAGCCTGGGAACACAAACACACATCTTGTGCATTCAGCAGTACAGGCCTGTCACTGCAGGCCATTATGCCTGCAACTGTGGCGTGCTAATTGGGGGAGGTCAAGCAGTTTTCTCTCTCCAGACTTTCTTTCTCCTCAAGGGAAAAATGGTTTGATGACAGATCCTCTTGTCTGAGGGTACTAAGTTTCGCTGCTTGTTAGCGCGGTGCCTTTTGCAGCGCGGAACGAAAACATACTTCCACTACTGCCCCAGACCAGCTCCGTGGAAGGAACCTGAGGCCACAGCCCTCCTCTGCAGTTTTATCCTCTCCTTGTCAGACACAGAGGTTGGAATATCCTACTCCCAAAATTCTGTTTAACAATATGTTTTTAAAAATGAAAATGATAGCTACATTCACAAATTAAATTAGGACTGATACAGAACTTAAAAAAAATTAGTTCATCTTTCCTTCCGGCATTTTTGTATGAAAAATAATATAAGCATTTGTTTTATGTTTAACACTTGATAGTTCCATATATATATTCAGTTTTTCTTGTGAGAATAATTTTACAGTATTGTTTCTTCTCCTTTAATTAATTTTATTCTTGTTTGTGTGTGTCCAGGGAAGGGTCTTTTTACAATCCCTGACCGATCCAGAACCCCTGACACTATTAGTGATACTCTGCTATGCTTGCAGACAGGAGCCTAGCATAACTGTCTTCTGAGAAGCTTCATCCAGCAGATGATGGAAACAGATGCAGAGACATAAGCCAAAATTATCCAGAGCTCAGGGAGTTTTGGGGAAGAATTGAGGGAAATGGGATGACCAAGGACACCACAAGAAGACCTACAGAGTGAACTAACCTGGCCCGTGGGAGCTCACAGAGACTGAGCCACCAACCACAGAGCATGCAGGGACTGTACCAAGGCCCCCTACACAGATGTAGCAGACATGTAGCTCCTTCTTCATGTGTGTCCTCTAATAGTGAGAGCTGGGCCTGACTCTGACCCTATCGCCTGCCTTTGGGTCCCTATCCCATCGCTGGGCTGCCTTGTCTGGCCTCAGTGGAAGGGGATGCACTTAGTTCTGCTCTGGCTTCATCAATCAGTGTGGGTTAGTACCCATGGGATGGCTTTCCCTTCTCTGAGGAAAAGGGGATGTGGGAGAAAGGGGAAGTGGTGTAAGGGTGGGACTGGGAGGAGAGGAAGGAAGGGGGCTTCAGTCAGGGTGGAAATTGAGTAAAAATAAAAAAAAAAAAGAATATGACTCAATTAGGGAGGTACTGGGGTAGGAATGTGATGAGAAAGGTATGAGCGCTTACTGTGGCAAAGACCCCGCCAACGCAATGACAGTGGCTAGGGATGAAGGCATGTACTATTTTTCTGAAAGTGCTTAAAATACTTGATTTTTATCATGTAAACCATGATCAATTAAAGCTAATTCAAAGTGATTAACATTTCACACGTAAAAGAGAAAAATAATGTCTCAAATATTAATTTTTCATTTAAATGGCAGTAATTAAAATCTAACTATGAATGATTATCTTTCTTTCTATTTACCTATAGGAAGATTCATATTAAGTGATTAAACAACTCTTCTGTAACATGCCTTTTCTTGAACATCCAATAATAAATATCAATGAGCTTATGAAACTGCAGAACATGGTGTTTAAGAAGGGTTTCTCAGGCCTTGTTGCTTAGCTCTTGAAGATTAACGCATGCCTTCACTGAGCCTTGACTAAAGCCTCCCCACAGAGTTAGCAAGATACAAGGAACATAGACAGACTGGGCACTGTCCACCAAGACTGGACACCATCCACCAGTCAGAAACCTACAGTCTCCCTCTTGACTCACACATACCGAAGAAAGTAGTGGGCTGTACTCAAGAGGAGAGGCTTTGTAGACTACAGTTCCTAATGCAGGCCTGTTCATAATGGAACAGATCACTGCTGGGACCAGACCTTTGCACCTAGACTCTAAAATGATGAAATGAGGAGGGAGCACCACAATCAGTACAACAGTGTATATATATATCCCCGGGCCTAGGAAATAGCATGGGATTTTCAGATATTTAGTTTGATTGACTTTACAACTTGGAGAAAGGGCTGGGGGAGGTGGAGACAAGAAGAAGGAGAGGAGTAGTAGAGGGAGAGGTTTGTTAGGGCAGGGCTGGGAGGAGAGGAGGGAGGGGGCTGCCATCGGGATGTAAAGTGAATAAATATACATAAAGTTTAGTCAAATCTCTCCAGTGCCTGTACACATGCAACATTTGGAAAAGGAACAATTATGATAAGAACATCCTATATGTTCCAAATTTATACTACAGATAAGTAGCGAAGTTTAATCTTTCTGATCCCAGAGCACAAAAGTTAAAAGCTGGCACGATATTTCAAATTTGGACATTAAAGTCCGGGTCAAGTTTCAACTGATATTGATAACAGATGAGATTGCAGCTCCTTGGCTCTGCTGGCATTGCCACTGTCTTCTCCCCACTGGGCATGTCCATACTTGCTTCTCCAATCCTCCCACTTCTATTTCCAAACTAAGTTTCAAACATTTCCCACAGGATGCACCAGCATTCTCTGAAACTCATCATGTTTAAAAATAAAGTATGCCCACTCCTTTGCTGATTCTTCTTTCGGTGTGGTGTCTAGCAATGCTTGCCCTATTTTCTGTCATTTACACCTAAAGTATGTTAAATAATATATGTTTATACTCTGTCCTATGCCAACACATATACTATAAAATCTTAAAAGAGCCATGAAGAATTAGGAAGAAAAGATAGATTATCAAAAGAGCCCCTTAGCAATTATCGCCCAGGAAATAACCTGGGACTTTTGGATCTTTAGTATGGTTGGCTTAACTGCTTGGGGAAAGGGCTGGGGGAGGGGGAGACAAGAAACCCTTGTGTAGCCCGTACTTGTCTTGAGCTCATACTGATTCTCCTGCCTCTGCCTTCTGAGTTGTGGCTTTATATGTGTGAGTTACTTCATCCAGCTATAAGGTTGGGTTCAGGTGAGAGGTCAGAAAACCGCAGCCACAGGCAGGAGTGTATTGGCTACGTATCTTCTTCCTGAGTTGGGAGAATACTTGAAGGATGAGTGAAGCGCTGCATTCAAATGCTGGCACGAAGAATGCTGTTTTACCAGTCACGGCTTCACTTACTTTCATGTTGCCTATGGCTATTTCATGTTCCAGAACTGCGAGCTTGTGAAGTAGATGCTAGGATGCACAATGGGCTAAGCAAATTTAACCCTCAACCACTTATGGAAAATTTGGCTGGCGCTCATTGGGAGGCGTGTAATCTCCAAGAGGTCTGCCAAGCTTGGTGAACAAATACAGCAAAGGATGCAGTGATAACGGCACTAAGAGAGAGGTAAAAAAAAATCTAGCAACTGGTTACTGGCATTGTGGAGTCCATCAGTTTTAGTGCTGATCAAACTTTGTTTAGAGCAGGAGCCCTGTGCTTTGCTCTCATTTGTTTCTCCTTCTTTTCTGATCAGTACCCTTTCTTGTTGTTAAAGATTTGCCGCAGTATCTAATTACCTTAGAGGAGGCTTGAGGAAAATAACATCAATGTCTTATTTTATTTTAAATTATTTATTTTATGGATGTGTCTCTTTGGCCTGCAGGTATGCAGCAAGTGAATATGCCGCCCACACAGCACACAGGAGGGAGACAGATCCTCTGAGGACCTGGACATTAAGACAGATGTGAGCCACACACAATGTGGGTGTTGTAATGGAACCTGAATCCTCAGAAATAGCCATTCATGCTCGTAGCCTCTGAGCTGTCTGTTCAGCCCCAGCAGTATTCTATTTAAAGTACAGCATGAATGCAGGATACTAGCTATGTGTTTTTAAGAACAGAAACTGAGCAATGTTTTAAAAATATTATTCAATTATTTAATTTGTTTGTGTATATGTGTGTATACACACAACAGTTCACAAACGGGGGTCTGAGGACAATGTGCATGAGTCTATTCTTTTCTTTCCAAGTGTGGATTCTGCAGGTCAAATTCGGATCCCAATACTTTGTGGCAAGCTACTTTACCCACTGAGCTATGTCATTAGTCCCAGAGGCAAAGACTCAATCTTTCCTTCTAAACAATGTTCTATCAAACACTTCAGTTCACATCTACCTTTGACTTCCTGATTCTGTGTTTTGTTTTTCCTTATGCCACATTTCCCTTTAGAGTCAGAGTGGAGCATAAATGTTTAAAGAAACCAGAGTTGTATATTTAAAAGTTTACTATTTCAACTCAGCTTATTATGATGTGATTGGTTGGCTGGTAACCATGGCCAAACTAAAGTGGAGATGTGTCAGTTCAGCATAAACACTGACCAAGTGTGAGGTACTACTTAACAGAGTAGTTAGGTTCTCCGGCTCCCTTTTCTCTACATCACCACATACAGCGTTTCCAAAGGGTGGATACAAAAAAGCATATTAGGTGGTTATGAATACATGGTCAAATTCCATGAAATGATTGAAATATTAGTGTTAAAATTTTATACCAAATAAGTAAATCAGAGTGTTGTGCAACCTAAGTCACCCCTTCCACTGTGCCTGAATGGTCTTAAAGGAAGTTCTGGTGTGTTTTACTTGCTGATAGTCAGTATTCTCTGGACAAACTGTGTCACGTGCCATCAAATGCCTAGGACTGCAAAAGCCCCCAGCTTTCATCTCCACCAACATAAACAATAGACATCTCACAGCAGCAAGGACATGGTAAGAACAATACAGTGATAGATTTTAAACCCCACGTAAGATCTTAAACGTATGTCAAATGCATCTCTTGATGGCTACCTAGCTTGGACAAACAGTTTTGCAGCTCCTGGAATAAACGCTTAAATAGTTATTGTGGCTTGGGTCGAAACAAGCTTTCTCTGGGTAAATGAAGAGTAAAAGACTTAAATTATCTTTTATTTCTTAGAGAAATATTAACGACAAAATAGTTAATAAGTCAATAAGTAAATAAGTTATGTAGGGGTGAATGTTTAGCTGTTAGTCAAATTAAATGTTGAAATACCTTATCTGAGTCATTTAAGAAATATGATTCATCAGTGGTCTATGTTTGCTTAGCATCAGACTTTATGTACATTACCAGTGGGATATTAGAAAGGCCATGTGATAGAGTCACATAGCTATGGATCGGAGTTTCTGCTCATCAGCTGTGGGACTGAGAGCACTGATCTCTGGACTTCAATATCTCTCTTAATAACACAAAGTTATTAATAGCAAAAGTATAATGCAGGGATAAGAATGAAATAAAATACATGGGGTAGATATAAAATACTGATTTCCTTTCCATTTTCTTCCTGGGAGATGGCTGATTTTAGGTGAAACTTCAAAAAATTTTTGAAGCCAAATCTCACAATCTATGTCCTCCTGCAACAGTAATTTTTAGAGGAAAAAGAATCATAGTTATGCCATAATGACAACTTAATTGACCACTTTGAAAATTTGTTCTACCTGAAATACAGTTTTAAGAATCTTTTTTGCATCTAATCAATGTCTTCTGGTTTCATTGCTGATAATGTGAGCAGATAGCACTCACATATCTCACTGCGACACTTAGAGCCTTGCAAAACTGCTACTTGATAAAGGTAAAAAAGCAGATTTGTAAAATAGCTTGAACCATGACAGAATAGTTATCAAACAATTAAAATATGACCAAGAAGCTCTGTCAGAGTGAAGGCCCTACACAGAGTGGTTAGAAATAATATAATTATATAGATGCAGAATTCACATTGATGCCTGCAGAGTTTGCTATCATACTATATAGATTACTTTGAGCATGTGAGCACGCAAGCAGACAATTTGGGTTTCCAATTTCACTTAAAGAGCAAGATACCCTCTCCCTGACTGTTAGGGTGGGTCCCTTTTCCTCTGCCCATGCTTCTCTCCTCATCTCTAAGGTACATACTTACATTTCCAAGTTCTCTTCACCTTCCTGTTCCCTTACTGTCAACTTAATGTCAACTACTAATTAGTGTTAGCAGGTAATGATTTAAAGCATCACCTTTCTCAGAAGCATTTGCATTTTAAAGAGGATTGTGGAAGATGGATCTTCAAGACAAAATTGAATTTAATGCTTACTTCCCTCTAAGCACTGGGCTAATTGCCTTACATAAACTGCCTCTTACTACTATCGTCCACGAGATAGCTTCTATTATTCCCTTTATAGGTACAGTAGGGCTAATTTAGCAAATAAGGCCAGTAATAAGTGTCAAAGGCAGGATGAGAATCCCTGGCTGGAAGCCTACCCATCCAGGTACAACGTAAGTGTGTAGAGTAACCTTGCAGAAACAGGCTGTGTCAGGCCCTGTCAACTTGCCTGCATAGCTGAATTTGGAATTCTATGACTGGTCTCTATTACACCAGAATGCCTTGAGGCTGGTGAACTGAGCTTCTTAACTGAGTGAAGGATAAATTTTTGAATCTCCAGGAAACCTACCCTAAAGATTCTCATAGATTCATTACAACCCTTCAAAAAAAAAAGGACACTCAGGCCCAGGAAGATCTGTCTGGTGGAAGGAATACTGGCTAGTATAGGGGGAGACTAATGGTAGAGGGCTTTTCTCAGAGCTGACTCTAGATATAGGATTTAACTTTGGGGTGAATCCAAAGGCATCAAGGACCATAGATGTATTTCATCTGAAATTTAGTTTAAAAGAACTTCACATGATCATGAAGACAGAGTCACGATGGGATAAGAATCTCTTAGAGTCAGCTTGCTAAAATAAGGAGAACAGCTTCGAAGCAAGTGTCTTGATTTTTCTGCTTTCATTTTGCATGGCTCCAGTTTAACATCCAGCCTGCTGGGCTGAGATTTGTAACTTTAATGTTCCTTTTATTTCCTGCCCAAGAAGCTGGTAGTGGTCTCTGGAAAGATGCTAAGCAGTGACTGTGATGCATGTTCCTCATATTTTGTGATACAGGGCCACTGTGACCTGGTCATTTAGATGATATGTCAACTTTTGGAGCTCCTGCACTGGACAGGTTTGATAAATGTGAAACGGTCCCCCAGAGTGCTAGCAGACGTACCACATCTGAACAGTTAATCTTATAATCAGTTGAAGAAAAATTGCAATCTTAGATACAACTAGCTACATGTTTATACTATGTCATATCCATCTTCTCGTTCTGCCTCCATTCAGTAGCTATTGAAAGCAGTTGGTACCCAGTGCTTACCAAAAAGAAAGGTACTTAGTCTACCACTTCTACTGATTACATCTAAGCATTCTGTCTAAGGAATCTCACTTAACCCCCGAGTTACCTCCTAGTCTATGTGCTAATGATGCTCCTAGAATTCTGTTTCTTGCCATCTAATGGCAGCTCGAGGTATCTACTTTAAAGGAGGCTGACTAGATTCATAGTCTACCTAATCTTTCCCTTAAGCCAATACCTTTAGTTTGGGCCAAAAGAGACTGACTAGAGACCCAAGTTTCCTTTTATCTTCAAAATTATTTTGGCTAATGAACTAACAGAGAAATCACCAAGAACAAACACACTTAAATCATGTGGGGAGCTTTCAGTGGTTGGTGGCTGCTGAGGGAGGGAGATGGAGTTTTCTTCAGAGGTGTGGCCATTCTCTGCTGTGTGACCCTGAGCTGCTGTGTCTGGTAGCACTAATGAGATTCAGGGAGAAGAAGAGGAGGAGGGTTGAGGGAGGGGGAGAAGAAGACATTACAGAGGGAAGGAGGTGTGGAAGAGGATCTAGGAGGAGTTGGAGATGAGGGGGTAAGGGCACATTTTATCTAAATCTATTATATTTATGTATTCAATTAAAAGTAAATATAAAATAAGGTTTTCAAAATATTATATATGCATATTAGTGTTTTATGGATACATTCCTAAATAACAAAGGAAATTTTGATATTTAAATGAGAATATAAGTGAGGAGTAGTCCTTCACAAAAAGTTTGTGAAGCTTGGTTCATTATTGGTACCATGAGGATGGTAATTTCTAAGTCACACACATTTCTGAGGACAGTGTGAATACTGTATTGTAGAGCGCCATATTCAAATACACATTCATTACAGACTTGGGCTCTTGTTTCCTGATACTGAGACACGATGATGAAGCCCAGGGATGTTTGTCAAGCTTTCTACCTGCTGAGCCACATCCCTAGGCTCCGCAGCTGCCCTTTTTTTTTTCTCCTGGCAATTTTAGGTCTCAGTGTAAGCTTTTGAGTATTTATGCCCATAATTAAACCAAATATACTTGAGATGAGATAGAAATCACTGCTCTCTTTAGAAGGGTAGCAGTGAACACCTTCAATCCTAGCTGTTTCTCAGCTACAGCAGTATGGTCCTGTCTGTTTGATGCTAGCCAATTTGAAGCTTATCAGGTGAATGGTACACATACACACATACACACACACACACACACGCACACGCACACGCACACGCACACGCACGCACACGCACACACACACGCACGCACGCACACACACACGTAGAGAGAGGGGAAGGGGGAAGCAGGAGGAGAGGGAGAGGGAGAGAGAGTGAGAGTGAGACAGACCAGGATAAAAAACTAAAATCCTCTTTCTAAAACCCAGAAACAATAATTAATTAAAATTAAAAACTAAAATTTAAAGTTCTATTTAAGAGGACTATTTGTACATTTTTATACAGATTATTTTCTCTAGATGTAATATCTTGAATTTGAAAAAGTTTGATCAGACAGAAATTAATTTTTGTTTAATGAAAATCAGTTTGGAAAGATTAACTTAGTAGTCTCTAGGCAGATAGTGGAACACGTAGATAAGATGTTTTCTTCACATGTTCCCAAATAGGCATTCATGATCATCTCTTGGGCAGTAAAAGGAATATTTAGCAAAATAGCCCATCCTAGTTTTCATTGAAAGTCAAAGAAAAATGGGCTTTGTACATCCTTTTGAAAGGAATGAAAAATAGGCCTTTGAGATATTTCTGATCATTGAATCCTCTCTGACAGCTGATGTGTTTCTCCATTTCATTTCCCTCTCAGTGACTCCCAGTAGCTGCTCTTCTTGAGAGAGCAGTACTAGAATGTAGTATATAATGAAGCAAGCATCTGTCATGAATATGGGCTCCAAAGAACTAATAGCAGAGAGTTGATGTCTCTCTAAAACTCTGTAAAGCTTGAATATCAGAACCAGGATTTACTCAGGAATTCCCTATGCTTTCATTGAAGACCTACTAAGTGTTGTGCACTGTGCTACAAATGGGGATGTTAATTGGAGTATGATGAATTTCTTAGCATGTCAGAAGTGCTAGCCTCCTACAAGAGCGACAAAGAATTGTACAGATTTACTGCTGATACTTTATGTGACATAACAAAATTCGTTTAAAGGAAACAGCAAAAATTATGATGTAAAACAAAGAAAGAAAATAGGGGAAACAAATCTGAATGAGGTATAGCAAAGAACATGCTCTGTGAGTGTCTGCATCACATTTGGATGAGACTGGAATTTGGGGTTGAGATGTAGATCTCATAAAAGGTTATGGTTGTTTTCTGATTTAGCCCTCGGTTTCATGTCATCAAAGCCTAGGCAGCTGAAGTGTCAGAACTCCTGAATCATGGGGAAGAGACCCAGCCTGGGCTCTCATCTTCCCCTACCCTGGCTCTGAATCAATTGTTCCGAGTACACATTTTCTAGGTATTATAGTGAGCACGCCCCCCGCCCCCCAATTCCTATTTCTCAATGACAGTGACTCTAACACATCATGTTTCAGTCACTGCTTTAGGGAGAATATAAAACGTTATAATGTGGCTTTTATACCAATGCTATGAATTTGAGTTCATTTTTTTCTACTTCTCAGTTATCTTTATTTATAATACACTGAGGCAAAGGGAAGTGACTATATAGGTTTTCTTGACACGCATGTGATCTTCATTGTTCTAGTCTTACTTATGCCCTCATGCCAAAGTCTGTGATAGTAATTTCTGCCTGAAACTTGTGTCTGTCATCCTTAAATATATGCATAGATTAATTTATGATTTTTTCAGCCTCAATCTGTGCCCATCTCTGTCTCAGCCATGTGGGTACAACAGTAAACAAAGCCTAGAGAATTTCTCTCTTGGTGTGATTTACGATATAACTGAGAATAATAGAAAATGACACTGCAAAGTAAATATATTTACATGGTGTGTTAAATGATGAGTGTTATGGAGAAAAACACAAAAATTTTAAAAATGAAAATTGTGGTTGTAAAGTGAAAACTCAGTCAAGGCAAGTTAGGGGAGGTTCTGCTAAGAGGGTAGGGCTTGAAGAAAGATCTGTCTGTGAAGGACGCATACTGCTGGTCATATGGCTGAAGTAGATAGAGACGCATCTGGGACCAGCCTAGGCAGGAGTATGCATGATTACCTGAGGGTTACTGGCCAGCCCAGGAAGAAGATAGAAGAAGACATACTCACATGAAGAATAAGAAGCTAGCTGCTGGCTCCAACCCACCCTCTGTCTCTCAGTCCTTTGTAGAATTCTTTCACATGGAACATGTAGGAACACAGCAAAGTCATCTGTAAGCCAGAGGGGGGCCCTCACCAAACCCTGTCCATGCCCACCTCACATTAGGGCTCCTCCAGCCACAACTGTGAAAAGGTCCCATTGGTTAAGCCATCCAGCTGTGGCATTGTGGTCTGGCAGCTCGAGCAGACTAGCATACAGCCTCATTGAGAGTCAAAGCCAGGCTCTTACAGTGGCTTGGAGAATTCACCACCTGGCTGCCCATTAATTGATGTCAGACTCTCTCAAATTGTTTTCCAGAAAGGGTATACTGAGACACAAACAGGTACACATTTCCAACCACTGGACTTGAACAAAATGAATAGAATTAGTGGCAAATTGGCAAAGGGGTAAAAAAATGCACAGTCTACTCTTCTGTTTCCCACAATTTCAAGAAGTAATTACCCTCTTTAATTATTTTTCCCTCAGTTTGATAAGCAAGACTGTTGCTAACACAGAAATAGGTTAATGATACCTTTGTTTGAAATTTAAAGCTTTCTTAGCACTTTTGCCCTAGTATGGCAAAGAACACTGTAAGCAAACACCTATCTTCTAAAACATGGGACTCACTGGTAGTCACTCAGTTCTGACACCCCAAACAATTTTGCAAGTTTTCAAGTCTCTTGCCCTCTGGACCATATATTTCTCACCAATGGCAGCAGAGGCATTAAGTCAAAAGGATGAGAAGAAAACAGTTGTACCCAAGACAACCTCCCACTCAATGGAACTTAAGGTGTATGAATGGTAATTACACCTGAATGCTGAAATGTATCATGTCAACCATATACATGTCAACTGGGGTGGTTCCCGGTCACACCCTGTCTACAAGAATGAACACACAGTGCACGGAAGTAAAGCAGACAGCACATACGAGTATCAATATGATAGAAGGAGCATTACTGTACCTGGAGAATGAGGCGGTGGAGAGCACATCAGAACAACCCCCTGGCCTTCCCGCACTGAGACTGCACTTCTTGTTCGGCCACTAAAATTTCCCAGATCTGTCAATACAACACAGCATTTAGATGTCATGGACAAAAGAAATAAAATTAAAATAAAATACTATGACAATTTTCACTTATTTTTCTATTATATTGACAATGATTCTTCTTGTTTATTTTGCATTGTTGGGAAGGTCTGATGAATAAATCTACAACCATTTAGTGTTAAATAGAACAATTTAAACAAGTCTATAGTATTCACAAAATACCATATTCTTTATATCTATTTACTGGGTTTTTCAGAACCCAGTAAACTAAACAATATAATATTTGAACATATTGAGCATTTCTAATTCTATTTGCTACATACTTTAGCTTTGAATGAAGAAAGCCTATTTTTCACAAACAGACACACATCCGTGGTTAGGAGTAGCACATGGCTAGCCTGCTACCTCATTAGCTGCCATGGTAAAGTGTTGTGTAAAGCCAAGCATGAGTTTGCAAAATGAGAGAGGCTTTGTGCTCTAGTGAAATATAATCAGGCCATGAGATGTTCTTTTTTGTAAGAGTGAATGTGAACGTCATTTTCTTTCATTTTATGGAGGGATAAAAGGGGACCTCTGAATTAATTATACTCACCTATTTTGGACAGACTAGACATATTAAAGCTATTGAAACTCATGTGTATGTGAGACACTAGTGCTGGGGTCAGCTGCCTTCACCCAAATTACATTACATTTACATAGATGGAAAAACATCTGTAACATAACATAGCCCTGAAGTGGACAATGGGATTTTATCTGTATTTAATTGTATTTATTGATCTATTCATCATACCGCCCACAGGCATCATCTGCCAGTGAATTAGTCTGACCAAGTGTCATGATTTTGAGAATGTTTTCTTGCAAATGATGATCTCGTAGATAAATATGTCTCAGAATTGACCTCTGTAGCATCACGTTTCCATGGTGAGAAATACTTTTAAAACAATGTTCAGCATTCTTTCTATTAAACCTAAATTTTTTCTTTTTTTTACTTTTAAGGTTTTTCTCTATAAGTGATATCCTTTATGGGAATACAATCTAAAGCTTCAACTTAACTGTTTACAAACTTAACAACTGATTAAATTAATCAAGAGAATCCACTGGATGGATGTAAGGATGCAGTCTCTAGCTGTACATATTGTGTCACCCCTTCTATGGTCATGAGTATTGAATTCAGAGCTTTCAGCAAACAACACTGAGGTATGTCTCACCATTCTGGCCACTTCCACATTTCCAAACAGAGTCTCACTAGTTTGTCCATGTTGTCCTTGAACTCCTGATGTGACTCAGGTCTGTCAAGGCCTCCAGACCCCCCACCTCAACCTTGCTGAGGTTACATGAAGGGTCAGACCACCAAACTTACTGTATATTATTTTATTTAAATGAAAAATAATTTTCTTAGTTTTTAAATTCATAATCAGAATTTTTTCAAACTCAGCCACAGTGATGGAGGACTCAGAAAGTGACAATATAGTTGTGTGTAAAGACTATAATGAGAGAACTTTTGAGGGCTTTATACTAAATTCGTTGCTATATGGCGAATAAGGAGGAAATGCAGATGAGGAAGAACAATCTCGATAAATTATTTTATCAAACAGGGTGTCATCATTGAAAAACAACAAAAACTAATCATCTAAATAAGAAAACAGATTCTTCCATTTGACCGTAAATGCATTTTCCACAAGGCCACTCTGTGGGTGTCTGGCAGTGAGAATGTCTGTCTCTTCATGAGCTTCATTAGCACAGTGATCCGACATGTGTGTTTGCGTGAGGCAGAAATGCATGTGGCTCTTGTCTTTAAATGTAAACATATTGCTTCTTAGGATTAAAGCCTGAATCCTTTTTCTCCAGAAAGAGCTCTCAATATAAAGGTCAGAGCATGACAGAAGTTTGAAGTTGACTATTTTGGCCTCCCCCTACTGGAAGGACAGGCAGAAATCACGTGATGAGGCAGTGAGGGTCCCAGGACTCCAGTGTGGCTTCAGGGTTTTTCACCCTGACCAAAGTCACAAAAAGGAAAAACTGTTTGGATACCACCTTATTTAGACTAACTAGTAAATGATTATAAAAATTACACACATACTTCTTCACACAGATACTACAAGTCTTTAATATGGATAACATACCATTTTAACTTACTTATTATGCTACTAATAGATTACAATTCAAAATTAGAGCCTCTACAAGGACTTGAAGCACAGAAGTGGCCTAGAAGTCAACCACGAGAACAAGAAAATTGTAGAATAATCATGACCTGAGATGTATTTGGAGATCACAGTGACCTGAAGGGTCCCTCTCAGCTCTGTCTGCTTTGCTGTGCATCTGTGTGCACAGGAGATGTCCCCCCAGAGTATCTCAGGATGCACTGTTTCTTTGGAGCCATGGCACTATTAGTACAAAGCTAAGTAGATGTTTTTAATTACAAATACTTTCTAATATTTATAAATGTTTCTGATACTGGGTTGAGTATAAAACCTTCTGCAGGTTTGGTAAGCTCTTTTATGCTCATTTATTTTTGTCTCATCATTCTGGATTGTGAGCAAGCAGCCAAATCTGGTTGTATGTTCTATCTGTTGCCTTAATAGCCGGTGCTGCCAATAGGGGAACTATTTTATATGAAATTCCTTGTAATGCAGGGGTTCTAGCCAAGACCTGCAGGAAATTCAAAGCCTCTCCTCCTACCAGTAGAGAAAGTAGACAGAGTCCTCCTATGGCAGCTCTTTGGCAGGGACTGTACCCCTCACTGGCATGATGGAGAAAAAAAAGAGTAAGTGATTATTCCTCTCTGCAACCCTGAAATAATTTTGTGGCCAGAACTGTGACAGGAAACAGGGGACTTGGGGCCTCAGCATGAGAAGAAGAGGTTGAAAAGGATAGGCACTGCTGTGTGTGAGAGTCAGCCATGTTTCAATTACAAATACTTTTGAAAATTAAAAACAGGCAGAGAAATAATAGAGAGGCTAGGTGGTTTGTTTTGTTTGTGGCTTTGGTCACACAAGATTCTGGTTGATTTCAGGAAGCATGACTTATCTGACAAAGCCCCTGAGTAGTATAAACTGGGGAAAGCACAGCTAGCCTGCAGTAGACAGTGGATTTGGAGGTACTCAGGAAATGTAGAAACCCTTTAGTGGACATGCACACAGCACAGATGTTCTTTTATTTTAACATAGCTTACATTTGTGCATTAAAGAAAGACATGAGAAATAAGAGCTTTCATGAATGGATGGTTCATTTTCCTGCAGTTGACACACTGCCTGAGAATACATAGCCTGCTGACATGGCTCTAAAACCACAGTCTGTTTAAACTGAAAGGACTGTTACTGAAGTTACTGCAAATCACATGATGCTCAGACAAGTAAGAGACTGGGAATGTCTGTGATCCAGAACCTAGAGGCTGTGAGCCTGGCCTCTGGTCTGAGCTTTGTGAGCTAAAAAACACAGACATGGACAAGGAGCTTGAATTGTGACTACACCCAACGGGATCAGTATACCTTTGCATTCAAAGAGACATACAGGGAATGATGGGATTGATATATTTCACTATATTTTACTAATTTATCTTGGGAGTCTGTGCATATGGGAGGTACACACCTGCCATATTATGTGGGTAGAGGTCAGAAGACAACTTGCAGGAGTTCTCTCTCTCCTACCACTAAGTATGTTCAGAGAATCCAGTTTAGGCCACTGGGCTTGATGGCAGGCCCTCCTATCAATGGAGCCATCCCTCTAGCTCCAAACCCACAAATCTTACCAGCAGTTCTTAAAATACAACTGTGTTTGCTAATTGTAGCTATATTGGAATCCATAGAAGCACAGAGCCTTGTGGTGTTATGAGCTTACAGCTAATGATCAATAGGAGATGCAGGGCAGATCTGAGAGCTTCATTTATTAAGGAACACACAGAAATTCACCAAGGTTTGGTGACAAGAGCTGAAGTTCAGACACAGGAGGGTAGGAGCATTCAGTGCTTGAAGTAGCAAGATTTTGTTTTCTTATTTTAATATACAGCTGTATTGTCAACTTAGCTTAGAATGCTTTCCACAAATCGAATTATTTCTTTATTTTTTTGTATTATACTGTATGGAATAATACTATAATTCTCTTAAATATTTGCTCTAAGTTAGCTCTGAATAAAGCAGAATAGGAAATTTCCAAAAATGTAATTTGATAAAATTAGTTTCTGCAGAGTTTAACTAATTGTAGGTATCTCAAGAACACACTCTATTATGCAAAGATGTGGATGGAATTAAGGTAAATCTAGAAGGAGTGACAAAAAGTCCTAATGAAGCTTCTCTTGGGCTCGAGCTTTCTGTGGTGATCTACAGCAGGTCAGATAAGCAAGGACTTGCTGTGCCTTGCCTGTTCCGTTGTGTATTATAAAAAACACAAATCATCCAAGTTCCCCAATTGTACTCTGGAAATAAAGGAAGCTGGCTCAATTTTCCTTGAAAGAGGCATTTTAAAACTCATTTATAAGTGAAACTAATTTGCAAGTACTTTTGTGAAAATGTAAATTGTTCAGAGAGCATGATAAACGTTGTTTTGATGTTAGAATTGTTCTCTGGTGTTTATAAGTTACAAGGTGCTATTTTAATCATAAATGTTACATATGAAGATTAATCTCAAATATAACATGATGTGATGCATAGAGGCGCGTTTACATAATGTGGGAAGGAATATTCACCCTGGAAGTGGCTCTAATCCTAATTTGACAACTATATATGTTCAATATAAACAAGCATACAAATAATGCTATCAGTGAATTCCTATGTCCATTTCTTCCCAAATTCTGAGCAGCATTAGCTCATCAAAACTTTAGGCACTTAAAGCTGAGGATGATGTCACATGCCTGTAATCCTAGCACTAGGAATGCCGAGGCAGACAGGTCGTGAATTTGAAGCCACTCGGTGCTATATAATGAGAACATACATACATGTTCAAACACACACACACACACACACACACACACACACACACACACACACACACATACACAAAATAAGGAATACAGTATGTAAGAGTCGTTGCATATTAAAGACCCATAGAGATGGGGAAGAGGTGTTAAATAGTAGAAATCACAGGTTGCACAAGGATTCCTGAAGGCCACAAATCTCTTTGTTGTCTCTCATATAGTTTACAAACTTTTGTTAAATGATCTTTCTTCCCTTTCTTCAGCATCTCTCCTGTGTGGAATGGGTGGAGCCCTCAGTGAACAGGTACTGTGAACTTGCACATAACTATGCAGTGTTCGTGGAACCCAGTGCCTCCAGCTAATGGGAATGGTTAAGGTTTCCTCCTGTGCCCGGCTCACATGAATGGCAAAGCCCTGCACTGGTTCAATTACAGATGTTATGAATGCTTGACCTTTGGATAAAAACAATATGTGAAGAAACTATAAGCCAAGTTGCTGGAGACCACTTACCTAGATTAGTCAAATCTACCTCTTCTTAAGCTGTACACAGTAAACCCACTTGCTTGAATCTGATGGATAAAGAATTACTCCGAGGTTGGTGGCTGCTCTGCTGCTACTACATCAGAGCTACTAGCCAACCCAATTCCAGCACTTTTGGCTCATGTGTCTTTGTGTCTGTCCTTCAATCCCTCTTCAGCCCCCTCCCCCACGTCAAATTTCTAGGACTCAGTTCGCAGCAATCGCAGCACTCTCTGTTTCATTCCCAATGGGTCACCAGCCTTGGTCACCTGGACCACTCGCACATTCTACCTGGATGTGCACAAATGAATATCAATGAGAAACAGGAATCAACCACAATCACCTGCTTAGCTCCCAGTTCGTGATGTTTACAGATGCTCTCAATCACCTCTGGCCCCCGTGTCTAGAATGTCTGCTCTAGGCAACACAGATATCTATCTTCCTCACATTAATTTAAAATCTCACCACCGGTGGCCTGATTTTTAAGATGGTGTCTTTGACTCTGAGTATAAAATTGTCTTTGTCAATCGAAGCATTATGCGTTTGAATAAAGTAGCAGGTTTTCTCTTCCCGATTAAACCCCATTCTAAATTGTATAAGACTTTCAGTAATCATGTTGTGTCACATACTGTGGATAAAGGAGAATTTTCTATAATCAACTAATATGTATGCTTGAGTGTTTTCCTCTCCAAAATTTGTTTTCAACTGCTGTGTGTGTCGCAGAGTGCTCGGGACTGTCCCAGCTCCAGGTAAAGTACAACACAATGGAAATCTCTGCCTCTGCATTCCTCCAGCTCATTACTGCTTTACACTTAAGCGAGTACAGCCAATTTGCATAGTTTTCTTTTAAATGATATAACCTCAACCATTCTATCTGAGTTTTTTACACCTTGCTTAATTAAAAACCTTTTAGGCAGCTTTTCCAATTCATGACTCAGCAGCTAAGTGAGCAATTTCCAATCCATCTTATGATTTGACAAAAATCTCATGTGTTACCTCAAGGCAATTATCCTTCCACTGCCCTTGGCCTGATATCTCTTTCCTCATTCGACGTGTCCACAAGTTTTAATCTTTGTTTAGGCTATATTAAGGATAAAGTCATCTTTGGTTATGCTCAATTTTATACATGGTTTTATTTGTTAAGTATAACATCTTCTATGTATGAAGAATGCTCATAGTGAGAAAATAAATACTGAAGCATCATAGGCAGGAATCAGATCACAGAGAATGATGCCTGGCATACAGTAATTAGTTATTGAATAAATTCACATTTATAAAATTAGTTGACACAAAGTGAACTGAATAAATCTAATTCATACATTTTCCTACCTAATTTATATCCTAATGCTAGATATTTTAATAATTTCTTCAATATAGATTACTTTTGGGGGGTAAAATTTAAACATATAAAGAAAATCTTTATAGAATGAAGCTATTATGCCGTGGGGCGTGGGGGATGAACCGTGGGGGATGAACCTAACACAATGGTAATATCTCATTTTCTGGCTTCCACTTACAGTTTTCCCGAAAGCACTTCCTGGGTATGGTAGGGGTAGTATAGAAAGGTGGTTCACTTGGCAACAAGTTATTGCACCTTCATTGCACACATTCCTGAGGGTATCCCACCATCTAGTCGAAGGTTAGCAGACGCTTTTCTTAAAATAGGAGGTCTGATAGTAAATACTCGAAGCTGTGTAGCTCAAAAGGCAAAGTCAAGGGTATCATGAAGCATTACCAAAATTTTAGATGAAACAAGATATGGCTGTTTTTAATACCGTATCCATTTAAGTGTGTGAAGTGCTTGCTCCATGAGCATGGACACCTGAACTCAGTGCCACCGTATCCATTTAAGTGTGTGAAGTGCTTGCTCCATGAGCATGGACACCTGAACTCAGTGCCCAGAAACCATGCATAAACGCCAGCATAGAGGCACACACTTGTAATGAAGATAGATGATAGATATCTGGGGCTTGCTGGCAGGGAAGCCAAGTTGAAATAGTGGATTCCAAGTAGTGAGAGTCCTATATCAAAAAGGGGTAGATGGTGACTGGAAAAGTTTTTGGTTGCTTTCTACTCTACACATGCACATGAATGCAGTTGAGTCTTTGAACCACTTACTATGGTCAGAGTTACGTCTCTTAAACGTAAATCCACATGACCATGCATACACCTTTGTCTCTTTAACTAGTGATGTCCATCCCAATCTCTTATGCAATATCATTGTCAAGAGACAGAGTGTGGGTTTATCCAACAGCAATCTAGTTTACAGTGAGCCCTCTATAAATGTCCATTATCGTCACTCTATGAGGGAGGGAGTATATTCATCCTGTATCCAGCATCTTGGATGTTTACTGAACAGAGTTCCTTTTTTTTTTTTTTTTTTTTTTTTTTTGTTCATTTCCTCTTCTTCATTAAATAAGCATCCCTGCCTGCTGTACATTAGGCACTGCTGTGTGTTAAGAAACACTTTCTGTTCTGGTTTGCTTTGTTTTACTTTGCAGACAGGCTGTCTCTGTGTAGCCAAGGCTGGCCTGGAACTTGCTAGTGTATCAAGCTGAATGAATATATATATATATACATTTAACTCCTCTTACAAAATCCTTTTCAGTCTCCTTATTGTTCTAAATTGTTTTTTTTTTGGTTTTTTTTTTTTTTGGTTTTTTTTTTGCTAATGAAGAACTGATACTCAAAACCACTATGCTCACATACAAATGTCACATAGCTAAAAGGTATAAGGTGAAATTCCAAGTACAGTTACTGAGGGCTGAGACTCTATCTCACGATTACTATGCAGACATTTTGACAATAACAGCGTGGTAAGACACAGTTGCAGAGACACAAGCGATGTAAGCAGAATAAAGAGACAATGACAAAGTGAATTCTAGAGGAATCAGAAATCACAAATGACTTATTCCATAAGCACCGAGGAGCTACTGACCTGACAGAAGGATGCCAGGGTACTGAAGAGGAAAGATGCATGCACAGTCTCTGCTTCATTACTTCTTCTACCATTCATTTGTTACAAATAGAAATTCTGAGTCTATTTTGCATTGAGGACTTACAGGCACTGGAGGAATGGCCTTTCAATCAACATTCACTGATACCTATGTATAATTTTGTCCTTAAGGCATCCAAGGATTTACATATTTCCTTGTATGGGCATCACTATCTTTTTGTTGTACAATTTCTCTTTACTAAAATTTGTAAATATCAACTATGCTCTGGCAGATGTTTTGGGTATTAATGATGTAAAACTGAATATTATCAAATAATATCACTTCAATATTTAGACACTACTACATCCTATATTTTTCTTATTTAAATTATTTTACACAATTGTTTAGAAAATTCAAATGTAATATTAAGCTATGTGACACAAAACTGAAAATCATTTGTGCCCTCAGGAGTGCTGTCTCAGACATTTCTCTGCCTGAGTATAATATTTCACATTAGGATTAATGAGGAGTTCCAGGAATTTCTGTTTCACAAGCTTTCTTTGAAGTTAAAAAGTTGACATTTACTCTACTATCTTTTCAATATTTAAAAGTAGGGTCAAATATTAAAATATCATTTCTGCCTTATATTTTGATAGATTCTAACAGTATCTTTTTAAAAAATTCCTTGAGAGTTAAAAACAAGACAAAATATATGGTTTGTGGCTCTAGTCACAGCCCTTGAAAGCAGATCTACATAGTTGACCCTGTTCCAGAAAAAAAACCAAAAACAAAAACAAAATAACACAAGAAATGATGTTAATTATTTCAAAGATCTATGGCTCAGTGTATTTATACTCCAGAGGTGTGTGGTCCATTGACTTTACCACTGCCAGGTACAAGGTCACACACTGTACATGTTTTGGATTAGTTTTTGTATTAATAAGAGCCACTCTTCCTTTAGCACCTGAGGTCTTCTCTACTGCTGTTTTCACCATTCAAGCTCACAGGAATGTTTATGCCACTCGACACAATGTGACTATTTGCGGAATTTCAAGTTCTCAACTGCTTAGATTAAAAGTCATCTCTATGGACTGGACTCCATTGAAACTTCTGTTTTCTTCTATAATATGCAAGCACACCCAAGATACATCTCTCCCTCTGCCTCTTCCACCATCCCTTCTGAAATCTCTCTGCCTTTTGCTGTACATGAGTCCATATGATTCCTTATTAAATGAATGCTATTCCAGGAAGCCTCGCCATGGCAGTGCCAGGACTGAGCAGTTGACAGCTGATCCTGAAGTCCCTGAGGCACACAGCTCCCGAGGAGAACACAGTGAATGAATGTTGTTCCTTTTGTAGTTTGACTGCTGTTACTAATAGCTAGACCAGCTACATTTTTTTCCTGGTCAAGACACCATTTGTGTGGAGCTTTTTGTTGTTGTTTGTTTCTTTTGTTTTGTTCTTAAAACAGGGCTGCTCTGAGTAGCCTGGGCTGTTTAGTAACTTGCTTTCTATGGAACAGGCTAGCCTTGAACTCACAGAAGTCTACTCGCTTCTGCCTCTCAAATTCTGGAATTAAAGGCATGTACCACCACCACCCACCAGAATGCTTTTCTTTATTTAATTTTATATGGTTTTTCATATACCTGAAGATATATCTGTATATATATCACCACCTCCAATTTTAATAAGGTAATTGTATGGCTACACGTGCTGAATATGTGTTGATTTTCTCTGTGACATGTTACAAGAGTTCTGTGTAGAACAATTTTTCCTCTTCACTGTAAATATTTTCTTCATCTGAACTCTATCACCATAAACACATATACAGAGTTACATCTGACTCATGCATCTATTATGTATCAATTTTTCTTTTCCAAATCAGTTCATTATTGATATGAAGAAATACGTTTAAACATTTTATTAGTATATGACAGGACAACATAGCTTCTAGCAGAAGATGAAACCAATACTGTTCCTCTCATTTAGGGCTTACATATTTTTGTTTTTTTTTTTTTTTTCTGTTACTATATTTCTGTTAAATATGTCTGGCTCCAGCATGGTTGATATTCTCTCTCCCTAGTAACTGTAACAGTGGGTTGTTGGTGATTAACTGTTTGGTGAATAGAGTACTTCTTTCTTCACAAAACAGCCTGAAGCATTTTGGAATCTTTAAGATGGTCAAAACAGAGTGATCTGCATGTTTCATTCAGATATAAGGACAAACATCTCTCCCATTTACATTTCATTTGCTAAAATTTTCTTCCAAACTAGGCTAGGTCTCTATTACCTTTTAGCATTTTGCATTGAGTACTGAGGTATCCATCAGTTCATTTTTAAATGAAATGAATAATACTTATCAGCTATTTTTTGTCAATGCTATTTGCCACTGTAGGTTAATTCCTGTGTATTTTATCAAGTCCCATAGACTGTTTCCCAGCTCCTTTCTCAGCTCTAACATGTGCTCTCATTTTGTGTTTGACAATTACTTGGTTTTTGGTTTCTTGATTGGTGTGAGATTTCTCCCTCCTCTCTCTCTCTCTCTCTCTCTCTCTGTCTCTCTCTCTCTCTCTCACTCTCTCTCTCTCTCTTGCAATTTCCTTTACTCTGCTTATTTGGTATGCTCTTTATTTATGGCAGGTTTCAGTATTCAATAATAATTACCAAAAATATTATTAAAATAACTTTTTTTAATGTAATGGCCACTTCATTTCCTCATCATTCTGACATATCTAACTTCCCCTACACTGTTTTTCTTTTGTCTAAAGCATATTCTGTTGATCTTTTATTCTTTATTTTAAAGAAGGATGGGGACATGCAGTGTTTGCCACAGAGATGGGCATTTCTTCATTTCTCTTACAGCTCGTAATTTGCAAAGTCTTTCTATCTTTTTTCCAGTTGCCTGATCCAGTATTCATTTGAAACATCTCAGTGGGGCTTCTGAAAGCCTTGTTTTGGACATGGAATTCACAATAACCAACAAATACCAAATTCTCAGTACCTAGATCCACCCAGGTCTCATTTTGCATCATCTTCAGAACTTCTTCCTCATGGATAGAGAATGTAGACGGAAGGTGTCTCCTCCAGGTCTACTTGTGAGTTCTACCCTAAATTGGGAACCCGCATCTATATGTTTATAAACCCTTGGGGATTTGGTGATTGAATAGCAAGCAGCTACCTTATATTGCTGTGTTTGACATAGAGTCTGTGTCTTCCGCACCAAGTTCTGCCTCTGCAGAGCTACCACTCTTCATAACAGAGAAATTAAATTACTTCCGAATCTGTCTAACACTGTGCATCACAGAGTGCGTGTGAGCTTCTCTCCACTTCCATATTTTCAGAAGATCATATTGTTAGACTTGTGATTAAAAAATGTCTCTTTCTACATAACCTTTGATAATTTACTCTCAGAGTAGGAAAAAAAAAAAAAAAAAAAAAACGTTTTAAGGAACAGATCTCCAAAGTCATTTTTACTTCAGTGAAGGTTTATAAGTGTTGAGTTTTAAAGCCATTGATCCAGCTACAGTGAATTTATGCTTTTGCTGGCTGCCAGGAACTGTTTGAATATACTGGGAATATTCTCTTTTTTCATTTTTAGTTATATTTTTGCAGGTGGTAAATCTAAAACTTATGAAGAAAAATGGGCTATAAAAGTTAGGCTCCCCTCTACCCACTTTTCAGGTATAACTTTAAGTTTTTATGTTTGGTTTGATTAAGGTTATTCCTATTTTGGTCATAATTCTGGTGCCTCTGTTGGCATCTATAGTGAGAAGAGATTCACAGTATTGAAATTGAATTTTGTCTCTGTCTCTCTCTCTCTGTCACTGTCTCTCTTTTATTCTCTCTCTCTCTCTCTCTCTCTCTCTCTCTCTCTCTCTCTCTCTCTCTCTCTCTGTGTGTGTGTGTGTGTGTGTGTGTGTGGTGTATGTGCGAGTGTGTGATGTGGTGTGTGATGTGGTATGTGTGTGTGTGTGTGTGTGTGTGTATAGAGAACAATGGTCAAGCTTAAGAATCATTACTCAGAAGCCCTATAATCCCTATGCCATCTTCCTTTTTAAGATTTATTCATTTTCATTTTATATGCATGGATGTTGAATAAGTGTATGTGAGTCACATTGCAGTATCTTCAGAGGACATTAGAGGCAGCCAGATTCTCTGGCACTGAAGTTACAACAGGTTGTCAACTACCTTATAGCTGCTAGGAATGGAATCACTGGGCCACTTAGGAAGCAGTCAGTGTTTTTAACTACTGTGCAATCTTACTAGTCTCCACCAGGAACTTTGAAATGGAAGGGTCTCTCGTTAGAAATTGTGGCTTGCAGCTTAGGTTAGACTTGCTGAGCAGTGAGCCCTAAGGGTCTACCTGTCTCTGACTCCTGTGAATTCATTAAAAGGTCATGCCACTACATGTGGTTTTTCACATGGGCACTGAGCATAGAACTTCGGTCATCACTTTCGCAGGCAAGTACTTTACCTACTGAGCTTTCTCCCCATCCCTAAGCTCCGATGGCTTGATGATGAATGTTGCTGAGTCTAGGGCCTTACTTGTTTGGAAGTGATAGCATGAAAGAACATTTATCTTGTATACGCTGCGAAGTTCACTGATGAATTTTTTTGAAATATGAAACCACAAGGACTGCATTCCGAACATAAGACAATCTACCCTTGCCCATCTGATAGGTGGAAAATGGTAATGACAGTTATGATCATCACTATGGAAACAGAAGCAGGAAGCAATAACTCTTTTTTCCCTATGTTTAATAACACAACGACACCAGCCGGCAGGGTATCCGCAGCCCCTCCAAGATAAAACTCTGGCAAGGCAAAGGTAGCAGCTGTACAAACTCCACAGAACAGAATAGAATGTTCTCTCACTTGATCTTCAACCTCAAAGGAATAAGTTATACAAAGCTTGGTTAAACATAATTTTTAGAAAGCACACAGAATACTATCTTCTGTAGTCAAGTAGATTAAAAATCTTCATGCATATATACATACATTTACATAGACATGCATTGTATTTAGATATGTATGAAAAATATAATGTTGCATAGCTCAAGGTATAAGAAATACAAAATAGCTCAAACTTTTTATCAGAATATAGTGTGGCATACTTTCATCTTAGTGCTGACAACCATATTCACACTATTAATGAAACAAGAAGAATTTGCAGCCTGCCTTGTTTTACTGTGTCCTGACCAGCACATCCTGCCAAGATCGTCAGGGCATTAAACTGGGAGAGACTTTTCTCAATTAGTGTGTCTAAAACCCTCTATGTTATCGAATTTGGGCTTGATAAATTTTTGTTCAGTACAGAAATACATTGATGAGATGTTACCAATTACCAACATATAGTTCTTATTGCTAAATTGTCTCTGGCTACACAAAAGGATGAGAAATTTCAAAATTGTTTTGATGTAATCTGAATCCTCCAGTTAATGTTTGCTAAGAACAATTATGACATATGTTTTAGGTTGCTAGGTGTTGAGTAATTACATTTGGTATTTTTAGCACATCTTCCAATATGACAATTAGTTAGGTGACACCCTTTTACACCTTGCTGAAGTTGGGAACGCCCAGTGTGTCAATGGTTATTCAAGCACACAATATCGTGAGTTATGTGCAATTCTTTATGAAAGACTTTATCTATTTTTCCACTTTGCCTTTTTTGCATCACTTATTATCAGGATGGGATCACAAATATTTATTTTTCCCTTTGGATTACAATTCCATAGTGCATTGTTTTGTTGCTGGATGTTCTTTAATCACTGAATGACCAGTGTCAGTCTTTTGTTCTTTCAGACTCTACAGAAATCAGTGTATATTGACGATAATGAGGATGAAGAGAGCATCGTTGATGATCTCAGTGGCATCTCTGATGCCTGATTACACACTGTTAATCATTTATATGGATTATCATTCTCACAATTACCAAGTTAACTTTCACATTTAACAAGCTCAGAGTGCATGCTTAGACAAATTACACTTGCTTGGACACAGGAGACCGAGGCAGGAGTGAGACTCTGGTCTGTCTAACTCTGGAGAGGAGATGCTCAACTACACTGCAGTTTATCATCTATGACCATTTTGGCAGGGGAACAACTAAAGAGAATGTCTCATGGACATTCTTTCCTTCCAACATTCTTAGATTCTTTCTGGAGATATCACTTATCACTGACAAAACAAATGTGGGCCAGCTTTAACTTTTTAACGTAGAAAAAATAAGCCCACATTTGCTCTTTCCCCATGTCCCAGATGTTTCCTACAAGGCACTGTGACATGTTGTCACCAGGGCCATGGGTTCATTAGGCAGCTTGCTGTTGTCAGCTGTCTGTCGATTGTTTCTTTAAGGGAGTCTCTGTGCTCTTTTGAGTCATTTAAGTTAACATCCTTAGAGCAGAGTCAACATTCCAACCTTGTCAAGTGGTGTTAATTGAAAATAAATACCCAAACATTGCAGCTGTGCTCTCCTTCTCTTTAGCTATTCAGAAAAATCGAAGCATCAGCGCCAAGTGCATCTTGTGACAGGCTGAGTCATGAATCATAGATAATGATACTTAAGGTCTAAGGAACATGTATGTTTCTCAGGCCCTGAGCCACAAGCTAAGATGAGGTCAGAGCTTCTGTGAAACTCATTTCAGAAAGGAGAGAGCTGGGCCCCTAAGACAATCAATACCATGCCCAGGACACTCGGCTCATGAGATGCAGAGCTGGGCCTCCAATAGGATTTATATGTCTGTGTTCTTAATTATTGTGTAATATTTCCACACTGCTGGAGTAATAGTTCTTGAGGATTATAAATCTCAATTCCCATGTGTGGGATGGCTCTGTCTGCCAAGCTACATAAAAGAGTCTTTCTGGTCTCCTTAACAAGGACCACATCATCTCTCTGGTCTCCTTAACAAGGACCACATCATCTGTCAAATGAATGGTGAGAGCCTTGGGGGACGCTATAGATGGTCCTACTGAGGATTAAATGAGAGAATGTGGTGATGAATGCCCAAGTTCATCTTGATGCCTCAAGTAATGAATTTCATGATTTTCAATTGTGTATCAACAATGTAATATAAGATATAGCCAATAGACTTTGCAAATCATAAGTTATGAAAGCGTAAATGAATCCCTGTGAACTGACTACAGTATTTAACAGCAGGACACTGTGTGGTTGAAGTTTTCTTTCCTGTCTCTTTCATTCTCTGTACATGCCTGCCCTCCTTCTGCTTGGCCTGTATTTGGAGTTTTCTGTTGCTCACTCCTTTTGTTTTTTCCCTTAATATATGCTATCACAGACTGTGATATTTGAGTTTGAATCTTGTAAAAGTGATATTCTGAGAAAGTTGTTTGTGTTGTTTATGTACCTAATGCTGTTTATAAGGTTTTCATGCTATTATATATGGTTTAGGCTCACTAAGTTTCACTACTGTAAAATATTCTATTTTTATCAATCACCTGTCTTACATATATAGCTTTCTTTTGATGGACATTTGTGTCACTACTAAATTTTATCCTACAAAAAATAAAAGAACCAATATTGCTACAAACATATTTTATGCGTTTCTTCATATACTATCTTCCCCAAAGAATTTATCAGTAACTACATAAGAATTTTCAAGAACTTATACCAGTACAATAATTGATATTATGATTTCCAGAGGCTTGATCATTTTATCGTGCATAAGATGTTGTATACCATGGACTTAATTTGCATCTAATTATTAAGTTTTAAGTATATATAATAAACATAACTTAATTATATGCTTTCCTTGTTAGGAAAGTACCTGTAAATATTTATTGATTACATCAATTACTATAAATATGCATGCATGTACTTATGCATATATTAATATGCAGAGGCACTTTCTAATTATCAAAACTAGTCAGTTACTACATATAGTTACTGAATTAATTTTGGCTTATAGGTAAATCTTGTGTTGAACTAATATTTTAAAAGGCAGTAATATGTCCTCTCTCAAGGTAACACATTATGTTCATGCATTATTAAGCATTTTAATATTTTATTTTTTCATTTAATTATTAAGATTATTAGACACTATTTTATATAGAAATGTTTACAAATTTTTAAAAATGTAGGTCCTATTTCTTCCTGGCCATTGTCTTGCAGTAGTCGTAGAACTGACCTAAGGTAAAATGGCTTGATATTTTATTTATGAGATTCTTGAAATGAACAATTAATTTTTAATGTTCAAAGTTTTGTCAAAGCCTATATCTATCCTTGATTAAGTTTTGGAAAATTCTAGCTTTCTAACAAATTAGTAAACTGACAAATTTGTCCCCAATACCCTCTTTTAATTTTACATTAAATTTGTAGTCATTCATTTTTTTTTATCTTTATTATTCACTCTGCAACATTTAGAGGATTGCCTACTTTATTAACCAATTACCATTTATTATTTTGTATTATAGCCCATGCATATCTGAACATCAATTCAGTAATTTATTACTCATAATATAATTCTGAATCTTACACCTTTTGCTCTCAACACTTTATTTTATACTGACATGTACTTATTAATACTTCATAGAGTTAATCCAATGGGTGCCAAAAATCCACACGCGAGTGTGTGTTTGTGTGTATGTTTGAGTGTATGATTGAATGTGTGTATGCATGTGAGTGTGTATAAGTGCATTTGAGTGTCTGTCCATATGTATGTGTGTGTGTATGTGTGTGTGTGTTTGAGTGTGTGATTGTGTGTGAGTGCATTTAAGTGTGTGTGTGTGTGCGTGTGTGTTTGTGTGTATGTGTTAGCCAGCCAGTTAACTTCTAGTGATTCTCTTTTCTGCATCTCCCCCTTGCAACAAGAGTATTGAAATTATAACCCCACACTATCATAACAGCCTTTTAGTAGGTTTTGAAGAATTCAAACTCAGTTCCTCATGCTTGTGGTTCAAGTGCTTTACCCACTGAGCTGTCTCCTCAGTCCTAACCACTTCTACTTGACAGTGAACTTTTCTGAGCATACAGATCTAAGCAGGTAGTCATGTTCACTGTTTCAGAGACTTCATAAACACTTCCAAGGTGCTAGTGGGGCAGCTGCAGGAATCAGCTGCCTTCCTGTCTCAGGCTCTTTGCTTTCTCTCATTATTGCCAAGGTAGTTGGGACTCTATCTCAACCTCAGCTGCAGACTATCCAGAAGCTGTCTTTCTTCTCAGGTTGCTCAGGACACATTGATCCTCCAGCACCCCTGGGATGGTCTATGCGACTTGGAAAAGTCCCAGCCTTTGGTTCTTTATTCTTCTGATCATATTTCTACCTTTTCCTTCTTACCTGTGGTCATACTGTTCTAACTAATCACCTGAAAATTGTTACTGTTGCATTTGTGTTGGGTTCTTTTTAAAATCTCCTGCTAATGTGGACAGCACTTTGGCTCTTACTTTTCTTATGTCCCAGGTTTCTGTAAACAGTTTATATAGACTTTGTATTCTACACATCAGACACATCTGTTTAAAGGATGATTGTAAATCTGGAAGTTTCCCTCTCAGACCTTTTGCTCTTTGCAACATTTTCTTTCTCATTTGTGATGCTAGAGTGGGCCTTCAAGGTTCATATGAACACTTGTGAGTCCAAGACTGTCGTTAGGAGCCAGAGGGTGCTGCTGCGCTGTGCCTTGCTAAGCTCCTTTTCAAGTCATTTTAACACAAAGAATAAAAACAGAACCACAGGTAATAGAAACGTCATCAGTCATCTACTTTGCCCAATGATTTGAAAGATACAACCTAAATTATACTGAGAAAGAGGGAGTATTTTTTCTTTTTCTTTTTTATATTCTGTGAGCCTGTGATCAATTAGCATAAGGACTTCAAATATTATCTTAATTTTTGCAAAATTACCTTGTTTCTTATTAGCATATAATGAGAATGAAGACTGTATAGAAATACTATTCCTTTTTTAAAAGATCTATTACTTCATTCTCAGATTATATTAATTTTATATAAAATCACAAAACCCGTGAGTGTCCAGCATTTCTTCATGTTCTTTTGTACGTACCTAAGTTTTTTGGTTTATCCCACTTTAATTGGAAGCTAAGGATGCTTTATGCCTTATAACCATTCTGTTATTTTCAGATCAACCAATCACACTGGGAAAGTTAACAAGATACTCATCCTGCTAAATTGTTCAGCATTGTCTTTAATTTTCTGACACTATAATATAGTTAGTTTTATTCTAGGGGTGAATATATGAGGGCCTGCGTGTATGTGTGGTACATGCATGCTGGTGCCCACAGGGGCTAGATGTGAATACCAGATCTCTTAGAACTGGAGGTGTAAGCCATCCAGTGTGAGTGCTAGAAATTGAACCCAGGTCCTTCGCTGTAACAAGCACTCTTTACTACTCAGTCATATCTCTCTGTCTGTCTGCCTATCTATCTATCTATCTATCTATCTATCTATCTATCTATCTATCATCTACCTATTTATCTATCATCTATCTATCTATTTATCATCTACCTATCTATCGTCTATCTTCTATGTGTATATACATGCATGTATGTATTCATGATCACACATATATATGCACACATATAGAGATGGCAGAAGAATTGCAGGAGTTCACTTTGTCCTGTGGCATGTCGGCCTTGCGGTTGGATCATGGACTGTCAGGCTTTTCCAAAGGCAATTTTACCGACTCTTCACCTCTCCTTCCCTAGAAAGACTATACTTTGAGGTCACCTAACTTACTCTGAGGGCGTCTAGAGTCTCCCTCCAACTCATTTACCCGAATACAAGAAAATAATTAATTTCATTGTTCCCTAGAAAGTTGTCCTTTATAAATTCTTAAGTCCATGTTCATTTATAGTGCATACCATAGACAGATGAGATAGATCCTGATTAACTATTTTTTAAACAATAAATTCTTGACTATTTTTCTTGTAGTAAAATTTACATACATTTTAGTAAGGCTCAGTGACCAGGTCAGCCCATCCCCATAGAGACCCCTTCCTCAATATTGTTTCCACAGTTTTTCATGACATCTTGCTACTGGGGCAGAGAAAAGGCTCTTGGACAACTTACTGCTTATAGTGTCAACTTGAGATGGATTTCCATGCTGGGTGCTCGATCTCCAACCTATAGCTATTTTTTCACTCTCTTTATTTGGTAGAACAGGTCACTGAGTGGTAGGGAGTCTGTTCACAGGCATCCCCCCACTTCCTGAAAAGAGAGCATTATGTTTCACAAAGAATAGAGTGATTTTGAAACTCCCAGACTCATATTGGTCATTATGGCTAAAAGCTTATACTTAAAATATAAACCATGGCCACCACGGGTGTGATCCACATACAATTTGCAATTAAAGTCACATTCAAGGATGGAAATTAGTAGTGTTATGTATTTTTGATTGACAGTCCTGCTGCCACTTTAGCTAGACCTGTTTTTAAAGGTTGAATGTCAGGTCGAAAGGCTGTCCACTGCTTTGGTACTAAATGACCACAATCTGAGCTTATCTGGTGGGTTTATGTCTGCACCATTCAGCTTCAGCACCAGAGTAGTAAACCCAGAGCTGCATTTGATAGCTAGCTAGAGCAAGGACTGTGATCAATTGTGACGAACAAGATAAGATGGGAGTAGCTTATTGGAGGCTGTGCAATGTGTGAAACAGTGCTCTGAATCTCTCAGTGCTGTCCACTGAGTAAAGGATAAGCCTTGCGGCACAAGGCAGCAAGAAAAGCTCTCCACTACATTTCACAGTAATGACCTGAAATCCAACTACCGTAGCTTCTGCAAATAAATAAATAAATAAATAAATAAATAAATAAATAAATAAATAAATAAATTTTTAAAATTTCATTGCCTTAGGGCAGAGTTGGTTTACACACAAACAGCACTTGCCCAGCAGACTTCCTTACTGAATTTTCCTTTAAAATAATGACACCTGAAGCAGTGGACTCTGGCTGATAAGTCAAGCAGGTGTTTTCTGTTGTTGTTTTTGTTATGTTTGTTTTTAAATAAATGCCTCTTAAATACTTTTGGCTATAATATACATGATTGAGCTATAATCCATGTTAATGGATTTCAGTGCATTTTAAACAGGAACAACCAATGTTCATCTAAAGGGACTCTCCAAAGTAAGTGAGCAGTATATTGTCTACCCTCAAAATCTATTAAATCATGCCCCTGTCTTCCTGCTACTTAAAAAGTTTGTAGTTGGAATTTTATTTCCTGTAATCATCATGATTCAGCTGTTAGAACTTCCAAACTCTTTCTTATGGTTCAGCCCTGCTTTATGGAGTCTGCAGTGTATAGATCAAGTACTCATCTTCCAGAAGCAGCTTGCAGACTTCCTTCAGCACTAAACGTTGCCACTGATCATATGGTATCATCCCAAACCCCAGCCCAGTCATACAATAGTACAGTCTGAGTTCCAGGCTAGTCTCAGGTGTGGGCTGAATAATTGCTGCTGGGCTTAATTAAAACTCACTTGCATCTCTCACAGTCCATTAACATCTTCATAGTTGGCCTTAACATTCTCACTGAATAATAGCCTCCAATGAAGCATGACACTTCGCAGGCACATGGTGTAAGTTTCATTTCAGAATCACCTTTGTTCTCTTTCAATATTCAGAAGCATCATCATCGCATTCCCCTGAGCCGCCAGGCAGAGACATGCCTGGAACAGTAGAGGTGATCCTTTACTCTCTTATTATTATTCTCCATGCTAAATAAGAACAACAGTGCTATTGTCCTGAGCACCAGGATTCTCCAATGACAAAGTGATTTGAGCGAATGATAACTGTCCAGGCCAGGAAATGGCACTCTCTACAGCTTAAAAACAATGTAGCATGCTACACAGATTCCTCCCTTTCAGATCCATCTGTAACAACTGAGTCAAAAGGTCAAATATTGTTCTCTTCAGACAGGTCAGGCAAGATGATTCTATCAACTCCAGGAAGCCTTGGAAAATTATTTATTCTCATTTGCTGTGGCACGTAATGCCTGATAACAGTGTGACAGGCAAGGGTGTTCCTTTTTCCTTGTTAGCGTTGTTAGTCATGATGAGAGAAGATATGGAAAGAGTGGAGGAGACAGATTGTTCTGATTAAATAATCCAATTTTCTCATTTTAAGTGTTGTAGAAAGTACTATTAGCTGTCTTTAGGGCTATACACATTTTAAGTGTTCATAAGAGAAAAGCATCAATGTGAGCACAGTGGCAATATCAATGCCTTGTCTGAAATATTTACACATTATGTTAATGTTTTCTATTATTCTTTGTTCCCAATAATAATATTTGAATGAACAAGCATAATGGCCTATGCCTATAATCTTGGTCTAGGGGAGAAATAGACAGGAGTATTGGAAGTTCAAGGCCATACCCAACTACATAGTGAGTTAGAGCTCAGTCTGGGCTACATGAGACCTTACTTTAAAAAAAGTCAAAATTTGGGAATACACTTCAATGGTAGAGTACATTTTAGCATATATGAGACTTTAGCTTCAATACTGGATACCACTGAAATAAACCAAAAATAACAACATGCTACACATATATGGGGGAGTATCATATATAACAGCTTGCAATTCTCCAATGAGAAAGCGATTTGAACAAATGATAACTGTTATGAGAGTTCTTACCAACTGCATCGAATTTGTCTTTTGCTTACTTTAGTTTACAAGGAGTTATGAGAAGAAAGATCCTTTACTCTGAAAGCCAGCATGCACAACCAGTGGGTACTGTATTCAAGCAGGACAGACTGCAACTATCAATCAGTATAGATGCAAGCTACCAGCTAATATGCGATTCAAACAAGACAGACTACAGCTACCAGTAAATATGGAGTTCATTCAGTACAGAGTTCATGCAGAATAGATTTTTTTCAAGATATGCTAGAGGCAGGTGCTTACTCATGCTCTGGCTAGTAAGATAGTCTACTATTTCATATAACTTGTGCTTCTCTATAATTTCTACTAACTCATATACACTTGCAATTAGCATTCTATGGGATAGTGTATTCAGGGCATGTGACACAAAGATATCAAATGGACAAACTCAGTATATAGTAGCTGATCATAGTAAAACAACAAAAAAAACCATTATAAAATGTAAAGCCAAGCCAAGACATAGTTCCTATAGGTACTTGGGTAAAGTTAACATTAGTGAGTCTGTGACATCTCAGTCTCTGAATGGTGTCAGGTTTGGTTCACAACTGTTCAAAATCAAAGTTTTCCAACATCTCCTAAAACCTGTCCATGCAGTCTGTCTGGTCTTACTTCATCACTAAGGAATTTGAAGTTTCTAGTGACAGCGAGAGCTTTCACTTGTATTTTGTGTTTAATATGATTGGGTTTGAGTTGGGGGTTAATGAAACAGAACCTTACTTTGTAGCTTGAGCCAACTTGGAATCATTATGTAGCTCAGGGTGGCACTGAAGTGGTGGAGGTCCTGCTGACTCAGGATCCTGAGTGCTGGGATTATGGGCATGACATACACACTTGCCTTTTGTTTTCATTTTGATTAGTAAATTTCTACTTGTAAGATCTTTAGACATCTATTTAGTTGAGTCCTACTTTCCCCCCACTACTTTCTCAGAAATCATCACTCCTATAGCCTTTGCATGCAATATCTTAAATGACAACAACCAGCATACTGATTCATACAAGAAAAGCTTTGATTATTGAAGCATGTAGAATTTGTTGATCAATTGTTTGCTCTTTTACAACGCACACTATTCCTTTACCATTAGTTGCCACTGATGGTCAGAATTTGCAAACATGGAAGTCATTGCATGTAAGGAGCGGCTAGAGTATTCGCCATTACAAGATGGCGCTGACCTCAGCTGTCGCTCTAAGGATACTTACAGATAGCGCGGGAAAACCCCCGAAGCGCGGGAAAACCCCTGAAGTGCATTATGGGTGTACATGACTATCACCGCCCACTCCCGGGGCACACCAACCAATGGAGAGCACGCTGCCTCGGGGCTATATA